>JBBPTU010000924.1:0-16400 GCA_038094295.1 Tylopilus aff. beelii | reverse complement strand
ACTCGAGGCGGTGGGTCTGAGACCATTCTTTTCCGAGCCAAATCTCGTCTACGTGAACCTCGTGAGGGGTGTGCGTCCCGACTTGATCGAGGTATGCCCATATTTCATGTTTTGATCATCTCGGAATGAAGTCTAAAATCATGAATACAGTACTCCTTCATCAACATTCGTGGAAGCCACGAGTTAATTTCAGATCATCCTCTGCCTCACCGTCGCATTTCGCAGTAAGACCTTTCCACCTATAATTAGGCATACACCTGTATTAATACCGCGGGACTCGATCGCAAATTGTATTGGTTTTTTTGATACTTTACCTTGTCCTGACCTTAGGGAAGCAACAACCGGCAAAATAGGGAACGAAGAGTCTTTACATTCCGGTTAATCCCGGACTGGCCGAGAACAGACGTCATTTGTTTGTGCACAAAAGAGAGGGGCTGCTTGGAGCTCGCACCTCTTCATCGGACACCCACGAACGCAAGTTGGACGGATCATCGTGTCACGACAGTCAAAATGCCACGCACTACCGAAACTGCCAGCTTCAAGGTGAATAATAACCTGTAGATCGCTACGATCACAGCCAACTTACGGTGTCGGGTTCTGTAGTTCAACCACACTATGATTCGTGTCAAGGACCCGAAAGCATCCCTTGCATTTTATCTCGATGTGAGTTTGTTTGTGATTGGGTTCCATGACATTTCCAACGTGGTAACAGGGCCTGGGCATGGACCTCATATATGGTGGGTGCATGTGGTTCGCTTGAGCGATGTAATTACCGAACTTTTTTTTTTACATCAGAGCAGAACATGGGTGACTTTACCGTGTATTTCCTGGGATATGATCACGATGGTTTCACCAAGCTTTCTGACGAGGAAAGGTCCAAGGTTAGATTCAACCGCGAAGGTGCACATACTCGTCGATGTTGCTCAGAGACGCATCTCACGTCATCCCGTACTCACATTTTGTGATCAGGCGTTCTAGAGCTCACTCACAACCACGGGACCGAGGCCGATCCTGACTTCAAGGGTTATGCGAGCGGGAACATAGACCCCGGCAGGGGCTTTGGACATATCGCCATCACGGTCGATAACATCGAGGCGGCATGCGAACGTTTCGAGAGACTTGGTGTACCTTTCAAGAAGCGTCTCACCGACGGAAGGATGAAGAACATTGCGTTCCTCTTGGATCCGGACGGGTGAGTGATTGCGAAATGATGTTTGAGGTGGGTTAATCAACGGTGCTTCCATGATGCAGGTACTGGGTGGAACTCGTCCCGTGCGACTTCAAATAGGAGGTCAGAGTGATGGTTGATTGCTATTAAAGTTTTGTACTCCCAATGTTCTGGCGAGGTTATCGATCGTTCTGACTTTGACTGGCGACTCCGAGTACTGCCCACAGCATGATCAATGAATATATTTAGCAGTCACGGTTTTCCTATTAAACAAACGCGGTGACCATTGTCAGCAAGACTACAAGGTAAGCTATCCCAAGCAAGGCCGGTTATAACCTGGTTCACCGCTGGCTCTTCCTTCGGCCTGGCTGCAAAGCCTTTGATGATGTCTGTCGCAATTATTTCTTCGCCGGAGTTTACGTCCTTTTCAGCCGGGACATTATGGCCAGATCTATAGTCCACCAAAAGGACATTGCGTATATCTATCTATCTGATGGGTTGGGGCGGCCGAGATCTAATGACGTGAGTCCCCTAATTTACTAGTAATGCCAAAGACGTAATGTTCTCTTGGATCCGACCGACTGCTGGCATCTAGAGGACTGGTACTGATCAATCATTAGCACTATACAGAGAACCCATTGCTTAGCACTAACGGCCCAGGTTCACTGTCTGCAGAGGGTTAGCCTGCAACGGTGGGTCCACGGCATACAGTACAGCCACGATGTCTCAGCATATTCTCAAGTGCTTACCATGACGACAAACTTGGGACATTGCCGTCACCCGAGATGTATTCCCATACGGCCAAGTGTTGAAAGAAGTCGCCAGGTTTCACCTTCGTACGTATAAAAGCCGTGGGGCTACGGCGATTCATACGTTCCTCGCCGTCACGACATGTGCCCTAAAGTGGGACTACTTATCGTGTTGGGCTTCTTGCCGATATTGGCTGGTGCTCAGGTTTTCAGCCTCTCTGATCTGAGTTGGACGCTCCGAAACCAGAACGGTTCTATTGTTGTCCCAGGCTCCTTACCCTCGCAGGTCCATATTGACCTTTTAGAGGCGGGCGTTATCAATAACCCTCTCTCTGGTATCAACGGTGAGATTGTGCTGGGTCATGTTGAAGATAGTACCTGAAGCTAAACCAAATGCAGAATACACGCAGCGATGGGTCGTTGACGACAACTGGACCTATACGGCCGACTTAACCCCATTCGCGCAATCCTACGGCAATGCTGTATCGGATAGGACTTTCCTCGTGTTCTATGGCATTGACACGATCGCAAATATAGTCCGTAGTGAAGTCTTGATGACACGCTCCATTGTGATCTAATTGACATTCCTAGACGTTTGCAGGCCATTCTGTCGCCTGGGTCGACAACCAGTTCCGGAGGTACACCTACGACGTGTCTGGTTATCTAGAATCTCCAATTGGCGGCGATAACAACTTGACGGTCTCCTTTGAGAGCGCTTGGTATTATGGCTTGAATGTCACGGCAAGACCAGATGCGGAAGCATTCCCTGATTCCCCAAATGTGACCACCACCGATAACGTGAGTTGGCCGTACGTCATTGGAAGTATCTCACACTTTCGATCTTCTAGTTTGAATACCCCAATGTCCGTCAATGGATTCGCAAGATTAATGACGATTTCGGCTGGGATTGGGTGAATATGCTGCGGTTGCCATCTCGTTATGAAGTCTGCTGATGGAAACTCTAGGGCCCCGCATTTGTGCCCAGCGGGATCTACAAACCTGGGTATCTCGTCGCGTTATCTGAATCTGTCCCTGTGTCAGGATCCCCCGACGACCCCACGTACCCGTATATCAACCGCGCGACTTATTTGGACGAAACCTCGATCGACATTTACAAGTATGGCCAAACCGTTTCGTTCGTCGACCAGTCCGCGGACTGGGTCGTCAACGTCACCTTTGGCGTACGTTCGGTCAGGGCGTGTGCGAACCCGACAGTGACGTTGTCGATTCCTGAGCTTGGCATCACGTCGCAGCCCCTTTCGCTGGGCCTGATCCCGCGCGGAACGGAGGAAACGACATTTGTGAGCGCGAGCTGGACCATACCTGATGGTGTCCCCGAGCGATGGTACCCGTTCGATCTGGGCACGCCCAAGTTGTACAACCTGACGATCGTGCTGGATCCCTCCGGAGGTAGATGGGAAGGGGCAGTTGATTCGCCCATTACCCAGACGATCACCACAGGGTTTCGTACCATCCAATTGATGCAAACTGCTTACTCAGAGGAGGAGATCGCTTCGCGAGGTATCACGCCGGGCGACCAGTGGCATTTCGAGATCAACGGCAAGGCGTTTTACAGCAAGGGGACCAACATCATCCCTTTCGATCCATTTTACGCTCGCATCAACCCCGATGTCGTCCGTTGGATCCTGGAGAGTGCCGTGAAGAGTGGTCAGAACATGGTACGTGAAATCTGATCGTGGCCCGGGATGTCGAGGTTTACGAAGACGGTCGTAGCTTCGTATTTGGGGAGGCGGTGTTTACCAACCATCAGATGCGGCGACGGACGGCGGTCTCTACGACTTTTACTCTTTGTGTGACGAGCTGGGGATCCTCGCCTGGTCTGAGCTCATCTTCTCTGATACCCTTTATCCAATCAACTCCTTCCTCCTTGAGACCATCGAGCCCGAGGTCAGACAGAACGTCCGTAGGGTAAACAGGCACCCAAGCAACGTACAATGGGCTGGTGGGAACGAGATCGAAGGCATCGCCGTGTTCGCCAATTTGACACTGGCAAACGGCACGCATTACCTCGATGAGGTGAGCGTAATGTAATGATGTTCGACGGCGAAGTCTCTTACTCTGTTTCCAGTTCGTCTATCTCTTTCAGGATTATCTGCACGATGTCGTCCTGTCTGAGACGAAGTCGGTGAGTTCGTTTACTGTCTCTTTTGGATTTGCGCCGAGAGCGTCTCCCAGGTACCCTATACCGACTGCTCCACTACGCGCGGTGTTTTGAGTCTCGACCCTTATGTGTTGAGGTTTAGTAATGGAACACCGGGACACATCTATGGGAACTCTGGTATGCCCCGTGTCCCGTTCTGAATGACGTTGACATTTCGCTTTAGAGCGATACAATTACAATGCGGCCCAGGCATTCAACTTGAGTACGTACCCAGTCTCTCGGTGAGCTCCCAGATCACTTCTTTGATGGTGCATTGCATCTCACCTCATAACTATAGTTTCGTAAATGAATTCGGGTGAGTCAGTCAGCTCAAAAATGCATGGGACCGCATCATTCAACGTGTTTTTCGTAGCTTCCATTCCATGCCGTCTTTCTACACATGGCAAGAAGTCCTCGAGGACCCGGAGGACTTTGCGTTCAACTCTACGGTAGTCATGTCCCGTAACCATCATCCCCCTGCCGGCAACCTCTCCTGGCCGAATCCCAATGCACCTCAGGGGCAGTATCAGATGTCAAGCGCTGTCGAGCGCTGGCTTCCGACGCCGGGAACCTCCGACGCGAACCAGACTTTTGCCCAATGGTGCTGGAGTACGCAGGTATTCCAGGCCATGAACATGGTCGCCGAGATCGCCTGGTACAGACGAGGCGCCGGCATGGGCGAGAACAACCTTGGCAGTCTCGTCTGGCAGCTCAACGACATCTGGCAGGGCGTCAGCTGGTCGGCGATCGAGTATTCCGGTAGATGGAAGGTGCTCAATTATGGATTGGCGAGCGTGTATGCGCCCGTGATCATACAGCCGTTCTGGATGCCGGAAAACGAGACGCTGACGGTGCTCGTGACGTCGGACAGATGGACGCACGTGGACGGGGTGGCGCAGTTGACTTGGTACGATTGGTATGGGCACGCGTTGGACGCCTCGACGACGCCGTTTTCGGTCCCCGCGCTCAATAATTCACTCGTCTACGAGGGGACGGGGTTGAAGGCGATACTCCCTGCTGGACGCGACGCGTCCGACGTTTGGCTGTTGATGAATCTCACTGCGCAGGTCGGTGGCGAGACGGTAACAAGCGAGTCGTACGTAAGTGCTGGACGTTCGTCCGAGGCTCCTATGGTGCTGATGTGACTAGTTCACTCCCGTCTCGCTCGCCCATGCGGACCTTGTCGACCCAGAGATCGTGATGCACGTAGGCGAGGACTACACGTTCACGCTCTCAGCTCATGGCGGCGTCGGGGCGTGGACGTGGCTCGATCACCCGTATGGCACTGTGGGACATTTCATAGATGTGACAACCAGCAAACCGTCCAATGGTTTCTACCTTATCCCCGGGGTTGATCGCACCTGTAAGTGTCAGGAGCCTGGAAGACAAATGATCGTGGGATCCGGTTCTGACTCATCTCGGCGCAGTACGGTTCATCCAGAACACGAAGTTGTCCCATGTGGAGAATCCAGTTCCGTTAGAGTTTGTGGTGAGGTCCCTTTGGAACAATACCCACGCCTGACGGAGCGCACGAAACACGAGGCTGTCATGATATATACACGTGTTGTTCTGTATGGTGCTTACTCAGTAACTTTACTTGAATGGTTCAATGCAATGGCACGTCGGCTTCGTCAAAGGGATGCTGTCTTGGTAACAATGGTCTCCGCTGTTGTGACAAGCCCGGCTGTCTTCCCTGGTTGGTCAATCCGTTTCAAAATTATGATGGATTGCTGGAATTTAATAATTACGCATTGGGTCGAGCGGTATATGGTCCAGACTCGCGACAAAGTGGTTGGCAATACAGCCTGAGATGACTCAAACAAATTTGAGCATGGGGACACGACTGGGGTTAGTCTTTCACATGGCTATCGCAACCAAATTAAGGGACAGACAAATAGCTGAATGTCGAGCCTGAGCTCAAGAGTGGAACACGAATGTTTGATGCTAGTGATGAGATCCACCACTTTGCATCGGAAAGCTTGCACGACACGATATGGATGATCGACTGCATGGAAGCCTTGGGAGGTCGGTAGGCGCCGGTACTACTAGTAGTAAGGTGCCACGGCCGAGGAAGTTGGCGTCGACCTCATCAGGCGGGGGAATGAGGACTGACAGACCATAAAACTGATGATCGGATTAGTCAAGTGACGCAAATTTGAAGGTAGTAGAGGCCAGACTGATGTTCCTCTGACTCGCAGGAGAATGAGTACTGTGCTTGAACCCGAAGTAGCGCGTGTTCGGACGCGCACAGGCAACGACGATTTACTAGTAATACGCAACTTACTTGGACGGCGGATTCGCAAAGAGAAACGGTAGAGGACTCGGAATTCGGAAGCATTTGATATGGCATGCAAATGCTGAACCGCTTCCGAGTCGCTTAGTGCAGGCAAGCCCTACTTGAGCACGGTACTCGAGGACTCGGAGGCATTTGATATGCTGAACCACTTCGCTTAGTGCGGGCAAGCCCTACTCGAGCACGGTACTCGAGGACTCGGAGGTATTTGATATGCTGAACTGGCACTTCGCTTAGTGCAGGCAAGCCCTACTTGAGCACGCCGGTACTCGAGGACTCGGATGCATTTGATATGCTGAACCACTTCGCTTAGTGCGGGCAAGCCCTACTCGAGCACGGTACTCGAGGACTCGGAGGCATTTAATATCATGATGCTGAACCGCTTCAAATTCGCTTACTAGTAGTACGGGTACAGCCCTCCTCGAGCACGGTAGCGGAGGCATTTGAAATGCTGAACCGCCCTCGTGTATCATCGATGGTCATGGGATTACAGGAATGGCTCCGAATGAGGCCTTAAACTACATTTTTTTGTAGGTATTCCATCATACAGACGTGCACATGTTGAACGGCGATTCAATCCAGACTTTGATTTGCCCCGGGCCGCTCCGTTCGTAAAACATGCCTTTCCTGTAGTTTATCTCTCCTGCAGTATGTGCCTTCTCCGCAGTACATGTACTACTTCTATTCCCATGGTACATGCGAGGGCCTCATGCCGCGTGGCCTCGATCGGCTTCCGACTGTAATGTGTCTGGTCATGGCGGTGATATGAACCAAAATCATTCGCTAAGCATCAAGAATGTAGACTATTTAAACTGGGCTCGATTCAGATATCTTGGTGCCTCGTCCGTGTCATGCTCAGAAGGATGTGGCCCCCTTCAGCTACTGGGTATTCGGCGGTCAGCTCTATCGCCGTTGACACATCCAATGATTAGGCTCACGCAGACAACAGATCAAAAGCGCTATAGAAAGGGGCGTGGGGAAGAGTTCCCTTTTCAACTCGATTCTTGGTCGTTCCGACATCGATTGCAGCGTAAGCGTGTCCCATTGAAGCTCCGACATCCTTTCATTGTCCAACCAGCCAGCCGAAGTTCAAGAGCCGAATAGCTCACCTAGTACGTGTAACATCACCACCTCTCACTTACCATTTACATCCCCGCTAGGTATCGTTGAGGAACCTCCCAGCGAGCTTGCCGATCCTCAGCACACCCGCTGGGAGGATGATATCATCAAATCGTCACGTTCGAATAGTGATGCACAGGAAACGAATTCAGGTGTGTCTACATGTGTTTGGCTCAAGATTCTCTCATTGACTCTACCCCAAACAGAACGTCTCGAGAAAGTCATCCAGCAACTTCGCGCCCTGCTTACTACCTCCCGGCACGCAGTGAATCAGCAACGGAGTTGTCTCAATAGATTCATCGACTCACTGCGTGTTGAGTTTCGCACTCCAGACCAAAACGAAAGTGCGCTAATCGCAGTAGCAACTCTTACTTTGTTGATATCCATGTGTTAGGCGACCAAGTCGTACTTCTCAAAAAAACCGTCCAGACACTCCGTGGGGAGCTCGTTGAATCACATCGCACCGCTGATGAACTTGATGAGCAAAAGCAAACTCTGGATTCAACTATCCAGTCGCTACGTTCATTCATACAGGCACTAGAGACAAGATCAAGTACGTTCACCGCCGTCGTGGCTACACTTACTGACATCCATGTCTATTAGATAACCAAATCGCGTTTCTTAGACGTGCTAATGAAGAGCAGAAGGAGGCCATTAGATCACTACAGTCAGACATGCATGCACAGGAAATAAGCTCCAGTACGCTCGTCGTCTTCGTAGTTTGTTTTTAATTGATATCTATTTGTTAGATAATGGGTTTTCACTTTTGGAACGAACTACAAGAGTTCTCCAAGTCGAGCTAGCTGAGTCCCAACGGAAAGCCGACAGTCTTATGCGCATAAATCATGTGCATGAGCAGATGTATCAATGCGATATTCTTTTTTCTCAGGGTTGCATACATGATGCCGCAGAGTCTCTGTCAGAAATAACGAATATCATCGATGAAGATGTAAGGAATGACAGGTTACTCAATGGCTGGCTCCCAGGTGAGTCTTGACATTGGACTTCAGACGTAGTATTTATTCCCTGCCATTAGAATTTACGGACCGATGTATGAGGGGGCTAGAAAAGATCGGAGACGAAGCATTGAACGCTGGGAAAGGTGATGAAGCTGTCGCAGCTTACTCTATCATGCTATCTATCGGTTCTTCAAGGCAGAACACCGCATTGGTGAAGTGGGCAACTACAGCCCTGGTCAGTGGCTCAGTACAAGACGTTTTGAGTGCCGCAACGAAGGTAGACATTTACAATAATTTAGACATGGCAAGTATCGACCATTTGCTTTAGTTCAAACATCCGATGTTTCTCGTCTACCGTGTCATCTGCGACGCCCTGCAAGGAAATGGCCGCCTCACGGAAGCAATCACGTGTTTCCACCGAGTGCGAAACGAGCTACCAGATGACGCGTCAACCCACGACGAGCGCATGCAATGGGACCGAGGTAAGAGGCCCTGCCATGGAAACCAGGGCTTACCCAAACATGTCATGTAGATTTTCAGTGGCGTTGCGTCCAACAGCTAGAGAAATTAGGTGACGCTGCGCGAAACTTGCGGAAGCACGAGGCGCTGGCATACTACTCCGACCTCCTCTCACTTGATCCTGCCAACCTTGGCGTTCTCCTAAAGTATAGCAATGAGGTACTGGTAGTATTACACCTCGCTTTGACCTACCTGGTTGATCCATGATATTAGTTCATTGAGCTCAACCCATCGTCCCATGAAGGCTACAAGGGGAAACATGCTGCATTACACGGCGTGGGTCATTACTGTGAAGCATTCGAGGCTTTTCAGACGATGCTCTCAAAGCTTGAACAATCTCCCGATTCCAACATACGTGGTAAGTGATCTCACAACACTCGGGTCAGCAGAGAGTATCGACCAGTCGTGGACAGAACTTCGTAGTCAGTATGTCGACGCCACCTCTGCGATTCAAGATGAGGTCAAAAGGGCAATTCAGGACCTGCCAACCCTGTTAATCGATACCGAGACAGGTTGTCTATATGACAAAGGACAACAAGCAGATGCATTCGAGGCGCTTCCACTCTATAATGAATTGCGATCTTCGATGACGACTAGACTCGACCTTTCGCGCATCCAAACAGAGGTTACGAAGTTTTACCAATACGTGATGCTATCGCACCGATGGCAGCCCCATGAACCAACGTTCCAGCAAGTCGAGAGTACATCGATCTATAAGCTGCCCCTGTCTCTGACGTTCAGCAAGTTGCAAAACTTTTGCAAGATTGCCTGCAGCTTTCGCTTCAAGTGGGCTTGGAGCGATACGTGTTGCATTAACCAGGCTGATAGGGGAGCTCGGCAAGAATCGGTTGTTGCCATGTTCAGGTGGTATCGTGGGTCTTCCCTGACAATTATCTATCTTCTCGACGTCTTCTCGGAGTCGCAGGAGATAAATTGCCTCCGGAGAAGTATTTGGAACTCCCGTGGGTGGACGTACCAAGAATATATCGCTTCGAAGGTTGTCCAGTTCTATACTAATGACTGGAAGCCATATTTGGGACTCCAAATCTTTAACCACAAAGAATCCCTTGACATCCTTTCGGAAATGGAACCAACAGTGAACTACACTACGAAATCGTTGCCGACCCTTCATCCGGGCTTAGACAATGTGCGCGCGAAGCTCTATCTAGCCTCCATGCGTCAAACAACCCGCGAGGAAGACACTGCATATTCCTTGTTCGGTATTTTTAATCTCACACTCCCGGTTATATATGGTGAAGGTCTCCAAGCCGTTGGCCGCCTCCTAGAGCACATCCTTACACACTCTGGGGATATCACGCTTCTTGCCTGGACTGGCAATTCAGGCAGCCACTACAGCCACCTCCCGATCGACCTTACAGTCTACAATCAGATTACGCCACCACACATTCCACCACCTCTTGACCCCGCTGAGATGGATGCCATGACTGTGGCATTGCAATCATCCTTGCTTGATACCTCCCTGTCCATCCCATTGTACAATCGACTCTACGACCTTCCCCCGCTGTCACTCGTCTCTGGCCGACTAAGGCTTCATGGTATTGTTTTCCCCCTCACCGACCTCGTTCCCTTCCCCTTTACCGAATTCGAGCCCAAACTCGTCGCGTATCATGCAACGACGCCCATGCTCGGCGACATAGTCATCAACACGACGTTTAACTTGTCTGGGACGAGCAACTTATTTTTAATCCATCCCTGGATCAGTCCCCTCCTCGACCAAGACTTTTCGTGCGGCACGCCCCAGTACGGCCTTGCAACGCGCGCTTTACGCCTCATCGTCCGGCTCCGGCAGCCGTTTGGTGCACTATTGCTCGCACCGTCCGCGCGCGCACAGTACAGACGGGTTGCGACGGACAGTCTAATCATGGTTCGAATTCGCAACCAAGTTTCGCTGGCGGAATTGATAGACGCGATCCGGACGGTCGACGTACAGTAGCGATTGAAGTGTACATCGTATATAATTGGATCTGCGAGTTTATTACGAGTTCATACCAACTTATGTATGCGTACGATAAGGACTGTTACAGTATGCCGAGGCGAAGTAGACCATTGATATTCGGTGATCGGTTTGTCCGCCGTCGCAGCGACTTACCACGGAGTTTGGCGTAGCCCGCGCCGCAGCTCCGATTCAAGTTCGCAATCCAGTGGAGAACATCTTCGTTCCTCCTCACATGCAGCATTCGACAAGTGCGTACTCGACGATCGACATTACAGAGAAAGAATAAAAGAAGAAGCAAATCGAGACGAAAGGAGACGATTATACGTGCGGGACATGGTGCAGTTACATACAGTGATGGGGCATAAAATCAAGTCATCGAAAACGAACACAGGAGGTAAAAAAAAGCCAGTCCGAGAGGCAAGAACACAACAGAGCAAAAGACGAGAAAGCGTCCGACGGGCGGAACGTAAAGCAACGCGAGACCAACGATGTACACGACGTCACCGAAGTAGGAGCGACGACAACAAACTCAACGTCCGATCGTCCAGCTCCCCTCGTATCTGCATCGCCTCCACACGTTCCGCCGCCACCATCATCGTCATCGCCGACGCGGCGTTCTCGAGTCGTGTCAACAGTGAGTCCATCACCATCAAGACGTCCGTCTCGCTCATCTTGTCGTGCATCGGGGGTAACAACTGATCAGGGTCGCCGTACATGTAATACGGCGCCAGCGGCTGCTCGTCCGCCAGGGCCCCCGGCCCCACCGGGGACGCACGGGATGGCGGTGGCATGCTGTCCTTGCGTTTCGGATAGGGCCGAAACACCCGCCCGCTCGCGAGCGCTTCGAAGCGGAGACACAACGCGGCCAACTCTCTCACCTGTTCCACGTTCCACTGTACCTTGGCAGGCGGCGGTGCTGGGATCGGCACGCTCGGCGGTCCTACCGCCAGATCCACGTCTTGCCTGCCCGCGACGGATCCCGGATAGATCGACGATACCATCTCGGGGACTTCGAGACCCTTGAGCTTGATCTCGCCCACCGGCATCACGACCATGTTCATCCGCCTGATCGCCTCGATCGCTTGAGGAGGTTGGAATTCAGAGTACTCGGTCTCGGGCCCGTTTTCTGTGAAATGTGCGTCGATCTCCCGGATCACGTCCGCGCTGCACATGATTTGCCCTCCGGCAGCACAACCGTTGATGCGCGCCGCGCGAATGACCATCGGTCCAAAGTAGTCCATCCGGTTCGTGATCGGGTCGGGCTCGCACACGGGCGTACCGCAGTGGATGCCGATGCGCACCGAGAGTCCGCGCGAGATCAGGTTGCCGCGTGCGTCCCAGACCTCTTTGCCTTCCTCGGATTCTAAAATTTCCGACGGCCACGGCTCGTGCATCAGCTGCACCTCCACCGACAGGGACCACCACAGCGCCGCCAGCGTGGTCGTGAACGAACACATGAACGCGTCCCCTTCGGTCTTGACGAGGTACCCGCCGCATATGCGCAGCTGGCGACGCAAGAGGTTGTTGTGCAAACGCATCGCCGTCGGCATGCCCAAGTTGGTCTCCCAAAGCTGGGTCGAGTTACGGATGTCGGTGAAGACGAGGCACAGGTGACCCGTCGGAGGCGGCACCTCGCCGTCCAACCGCGCGATCGTGCGGTCCTGGATGTCCGCCTTCTTGACCCCTCGCTTTTTCAACGCGCCGTACGCCTCTGCGTCCATCGACGAGTCGGTCGTCGGTTGCTTTTTCTGCAGAAAGAGATCGGCGATGCAGATGACCATGATCATCGTGCTCCCGTCCGACCCGTAGCTGATGGCGAAATCGCGCAGCTTTTGGGCCGCAATCATGGGATCCGAGATCTCCGACCGGGCAATGTCCACCGCCGTCTGGTACGAGATGTAGTCCCAGAGCCCCCGGTTGCCGATGATCACGAACTCGTCCTGCTCCGTCAACTGCCGCTCCTCCACGTACGGTCGCGCGTTCACGACGGGAAAGTGGTAAAAGTAGCCAAAGGAGCGCGACGCGTCGATCTCCTCGTGGACGAGACCCTTGGGCGAGATCCACCCCTCGGCCGACCGTATACGCTCCGCCTCGCTCCGATCAAACGGGTCGTGTTTTCTCGCGAACAGCTGGGCAGAGCCCTGCATCGAGATCACCGCCAGCGCATCGCCCGCGTTCGCCACGTACAAGGTCTTGCCGACAAAGTAGAGCACGATGCCGGACGCCCCGGCGCGGTACGAATTTTCAAACGCGCCCGTGGCCCCCGTCGACGCGCTCACCTGGGACATTTTCCGGCTCGACGGGTTCCCGGCGAAGAGCGTGTCGTGCAGCTGCTTGTTGAGCCTCAGGAACGTCCGACGAAGCGCGTCGCGGACCGTCTCGGCTTTCGACCGATCGATCTGGCCGAGGTTGGTCTCGAACAGCGACAGAAAGTTGTCGCGGAGGTACTTGGACAGGTTGTTGTTGCTCTGCCCCACGTCCGACCGTCCAAACATGGCGAACACGGCCTCGTATTGGGATTTTCGAAACTCGGGCTGCACGAGATCGAACATGGTGAGGTAGCCGGTGCTCCCGAGGTTGTCTGCGATGCCGTACGACATCTTGTTCACTTCGGAGAGCGAGCTTCGGACGCGTCGGTCTTCCGTTTCCTCGGGGATGTTGGGCAAAAAGGCGGTGGTGACGTCCATGAGACCGAGAACGCGCAACAAGGTCAGCCCGGAAAAATCGGCGAGATTTGCACTCTCTGAAGCGTCCGAAGGATGTTTCTTTGTGGGAGGCCTGATCTCTAGCCTCTTGTTGCCGGACAGATTGAGATACTTGAGGTTCTGATTGAAATTCCTAGCGGACGAGGCGTCAGCCATGGGGGGCGTGACATACGAGGAGGGATTTACCAATTCCAATCAAACTCCCAATTGTTGATATTGTACCTCAGCGAGTTGCTCCCCGCATCGATCACCGTCAAGCTCTGCACCTTGTTCAGCTCCTGGGGGAGCGTCTGCAGCTTGTTTCCGTTGAGAAACAGGACGCTGAGCCTCGTCAACTTGGGCAGATCCTCCGTCGGTATGCTCGTCAGCTGATTGCCGCTCAAATAGAGCTCCTCGAGCTTGGTGAGGTTACGGAGAAAATTGCAGGGGAGTTCTTGTATCTCGTTAAAGGAGAGGTTGAGCACGCGGAGTTCTCTCAAGATCGAGAACGGGGGGAGGCATTCGTCCGTGAGTCGGTTCTCGCCCACGTATAATTTTTCGAGCGAGTACGCGAGCGGAGGGAGAGCGCGAGCGGGCGGCGCGTTTTGCACCGTCGCGCTCGACGCCTTTCGGGCGATCTGCAAGTGTGGTCGTAACCCTGGCGGTGACGTCGAAACGTCGAGGGTAGCGGCGGGAGGGGGGACGAGGGACGAATCCGGCGGGCCTTTCCAAGCATCGATCAGGTTGGACGTCACGTTGATCAAGACGAGCGAAGGGCAGTTCCAGAGGGTGATGGGCAGTCGTCTCAGACTATTGTTGTGTGCGTCGAGAACTTCGAGTCGCCGCAGAGAGCCAATGGTTTCGGGGAGAGCGTCGAGATGATTGTCCGAGCAAGAAAGTGTGACAAGGTGACCGAGTTCCCCGAGAGAGTCGGGAAGCGTCCGGAATAGGTTGTGGTCTAGTTTCAGGGTTTGGAGGGCAGACAGATGGGCTAGTGCAAAGTCATCGAGGGAAGAGAGTTTCGTGTGGGAGACGTCTAAAGTAGTGAGGGCGTAACGTGTTTGCATAGTGGGGACGAGTCTGAGGAGCGTGATGTCATTGAACGAGACGTCGATGGCGGTCGTACTATCTGACGCATGTGAAAGGTCGAGCGCGTGTATCACGTTATGGTCTGCTAGGAGCGTCTTTAGTCGAGGGAGCTTGTACGCAACGGAAATGTCGCTGATGCTATTTCGTCGGCAGTCGAGGACTCGAAGATTGACGAGCTGGCTACATTGTCCGGGAAGTCTGGACACCTGATTCCCAACGAACACGAGCTGCTCGAGTGCAGTCAGCCGACCGATGCCCTCGGGAAGTTTCGTAATCAGGTTGAACGATATATCTAGATCCAGAAGAGCGGGCATGTCGCAGATGACGGAAGGAACTTCGCTGAATTTATTGTTGGAAATGTTCAGCGTCTTGAGCATCCGAAGCCGAGGAAAGTACCAGGGGAGTTTTTCCATGCGATTGTTTTGGAGTTTCAGCATGCTTAATTCGGGTATACGGTCGAGTCCGGCGTCGTCGAGGTCGACGATGCGGTTGCACGAAAGATCGATGCGATGCAAGCTTTCCGAATGCCGAATGCTCTGAGGTACTTTTTTCATCGCCATGCTCGACAAGCGAAGCTCGCGCAAGGTGGTACAAGTCTGAACGAAGTCGAGGGGTATCTCCACCATGGGGTTCCGAGAGAGATTGAGGTATATGATCGATGCCGCATTTTTATGAAAGATGACGGGTATGGTGGGCAGACCACACCCCGTGAGATCTACGTAGTCGAAATTGTCGAGGTTCAGGTCGTCCATCTGGGAGGGATCAGGGACGCGCCAGGGATAGCGGCCGAGGGGACACACCGTCGGGTTAAGTAGCTGGCTTTTGTACACGAATTTGAGAAGAAAGGTCATGTCTGCACCCTTAAGGTAGTCGAGACTGTCGATTTGATCATACCCTGCTTGTTCCAGCCGGCGACGGATGATCGTGGCGGGCTTTTCCGCCGGGGCCAACACGCGTTCTGGCGGGAAATGAAGTAGGGACGGGGAAAGAGACGAGTGGACATACCCCTTCCTCGTTCTTGGAGATAGAGCTTGTGCGTCTCTCGTTCGTGATCACGCAACACCTTTGCGTTGAGGGTGGGGGAGAGTTCTTCGACCGTTGCGCCGAAAGGGCTTCGGATGACGTGATAGGTGTGGTTGGCACGATATATGCGCACGAGGACGGTTTTGCTGGAGTCAGCGATGGAAGCGGGCTTGTGGGGGTGATGGGTTTTTCTGCGAATATGTTTTCGGGTGGTGACGTCGGTGGCGGTGGATGCGTCGTCGAGGGCGCGTGAGCTGCCGGCGGCGAGGCTCTCGTCCGAGCTGGAACTCGCGCCGGCTGCGGCAGGATCTGCGCCCTCCTTTTCGATCTCCCAGCTCTCGGGCGCGGTCCATTCGCGCTCGGTCAGCTGTTCGGCGTCGTCCTGGAGGAACTCCATGATGGTCTTTGGGGAAATCCTGCGGTCGCGTCGGTGCTTGCGCTTCGGGGACGCGGACGCGGGGTGGAAAGGATCGGTAAAGATGGACTCGGGGGAGGGCGGCGTGAAGCTGCTCGGATCGAAGCCGGCCAGAGAGGAGGCACTGGGACGGCTGGGGAGCGAGGTGGGGGCGGCGTTGGCGTCGATGATGCCCTCCATGTGGGTGAAATCGGTGTCGATTGTGAGCAGGGGCTCGTCTTTTCGGGGTAGGGGCGGGGGCTTGTTGAGGCGTTTTTTGCGGGG
>JBBPTU010000923.1:0-16401 GCA_038094295.1 Tylopilus aff. beelii | reverse complement strand
CAATCAAAACGCCTCGAAACGTCACCATCAAAGAACGTACCTCTTAAAACTTCAAGAAGGCCAGAAGTCGGGGTGACTGCGTGCGAGGGGATTCCAGGCGTTCTAGACCGAAGACGCGGTCGTACGGAATATTCCGTGACTTGGCTTGACAGCTTCTCGGACGGCTGGCGTGACACAGTCCGATGAGGACCGCGCTAGCCATATAAGGACCTGGGACGTGAGTGGGACGGCGTTTCGAGAGTCTCGCTCCTCGCAGGGCGAGTGAAGCACCCAGACGAGGCGTCCCAGAGCCTCCCCTTGAAGACGTGACCGAGCGTCTGAAAATGCGGAGGAGAATTCACATCTAGACGGTAAGAGTCTTCCTGACTGCGCCCACAGGCCGGATATGACTGCACGAGAAGTGTGTTCGACACCAAGGAAGAGCATAGAGACGTACCTCGTTGCATCTGATTCGGGCGCGACGGGGACCATTTCCCGGTCAGCAGATAGCAGCACTTGAACGGAAGCCAGAGTCGGTCCTGATCGCGGCCTAGCATCATCGACGGAGAATCGGAATTTGAACCCCTCAAGCGAGTAATAATTGGTCCGCTCGCGCATCACAAACCGCTGGCATTGCAGTCCCCGCCATTGCCACCAGACGTAAAGTGACGAAAATGTCGAGAGCTTGCGGGAGCGACTCGAGCGGAAGAAGGGAAAGCGAAAAATATTCCCATTAGCCGACTCGAACGACTGACCTCGTCATTACTAGTGACGCGCTCTACCAACTGAGCTAAACGGGACGCAATGCTTCGATGCGCTTTACATGACCTCGTACGCCACTCCAAGGACGCCGTCCGAGTAAGCTATGTACATGTTCCACGCCGACTACTCGTCCCGTCCGGCTACTTTATCGCACGCATCGACCTCGCCCGACGAGATCGCCCGCTCCCACGCCCGTCTACGCCGCCCTCCCCCGAACCGCACTCGCCTGCCCGACCGTCGACTGCCACCAAACGACCATCAACAATCCCAGCACGCCATGACACGTCCCCCACACGTTCTCAGGGGTCACCCGGAGCCTGTCCGCGCGTCAGCACCCAACCAAATCCAAAAACCATCCACGCACCCCTCGCACCACGCGCCAAACGTATGCGGCACGAACCGCGGGGCCTGAAAGAGGACCGTCGACGCGATGGTGTGGTAGACGCAGAGCGCGATCGCGAGGGCGCGTTTGCCGGGGAGGAATTCGGGGAGGGGGAAGACGAGGACGGAGGCGATGCACGTCGAGGCGACGATGGCGGCGTAGAGCTGCGGGTGCGGCGGTGTAGGCGCGGACGTGAATAGGGATGCGGTGGGTCTGGGCTAGCCGCGAGCACGCACCTTGAGCAACACGATCGTCGTGTTGGTCATTTGTAGAAAGGGGAGCGAGGTCGGCGCGAGGAATGTCTGTACGACCAGCGGCGCTTCGAGGGCGACATGGATCAGGAATACGAGCGACCTAGAGGTATCGTGGGAGTGATGTGCGGTGGTAGGATCGGCCGCTGAGAGGTAGAAAGACTTACAGGGGAGTGCGAGGAGCGGCTTGGGACATTGTCGACGTGACTTGGCAAGTCGTATGTCCTGAAACTGGCACCGCGCCTACGCGTGTCAACCTGTCGATGTGCAACACTCGCAGAACAGGTTCACACTCCGACATCCACGAAAATCATCCCTGAAAAGGAAGGTCGTATCATACCAGCATGGCTAGGCGACCGAGGCTCACTGCGAGAACACCAAAAAATATATGTACATTCCGATAATCAAAACGATCCCTATAAAAATTGAGAAAGATCAGATCCGACATGGTACATACTACATACACTCTGGCGGTCGAATAGGTCCACAGTACGGCACGTACGTGTATCATAACTCTTCAACGTCGTCTCCCTCCTCGTCTAGAGGCGACAATCCCAATCTCGGGTGTCCAGCCTCGATGGCGTCCAGATCATAGTCTAGATCGACGTCGCCCATGTGTGCTTCCTCGCCAGCATACGCACGCAGGCGGAGCACCTCGCGTCGCAGGTTCGCAATCTCAGAGTCACGCCGTTCGATTCGGCCCTTGAGCGTCCGGATGTAATCGTTGCCGCACCGTAGGAGCTGCAGCTTGCTTACACCCTTGTTTGGACCGTCGCCGCCCGCCTTGGGTGGCCCGCGTGGGGGCAGAGCGCCAGGCAGGATTGGCTCGTCCGGAAAGTTATCGTCCGATGGCAAGGGTATTGGCGGCAGGAGTATACGGAGGTCGTCGTACGCTGTCTTGAGCGAGTCGCGACGTTTTTGTTCTGCATCCTTGTGCGACTTGCGCGTGATGGGTCCTGGTGGGGACATCGCTGATGAACCGTTCAGCGGCGCGGCCGATCCGGCTTTCGAAGCATCAGTATACCGTAAAGCCCAAACCGTGCGTTGCACTTACCAGGAAGGATTGGTTTTGGTCCTGGGCTTATGAGTGGCAAACCCAGCTTACGGGAAACTCTGGGTATATCCTTGGCCTTGGAGGCTTCCTTGCCCTTGTCTGCTCGAGACGACTGCACCGCCGGTGCCAGACTACTGCTGACACCGAGTCGACCCAGGTTCATGATGCTCGCTGGCGTGACGGGCGTCATGCGGAGCACCTCTTGGGTAGGCAAGGCTGGCGCAGTGGTGGCCGGCTGGGAGGAAGACGGAGAGGATGAATTCTTGGGAGGAGCAGGCGGCGGCATCGTGAGATCCACTGGTGACGGCGAATCCGTCTCGTTGACAGTGCTGTTCCGACGGGCGCGTGTAGAACGCAGGAGTGGCGTATTGGTAGCTGACTTGACGTTCCGAGGAATCTTCATCGACGCGGGAACAATCGGGGCGGGACGTTTTCGGGGTGCACCAGTGTTGTCATCGCCGGAAGGGGAAGTCGTCCGCTTGGCCGGTCTAGAACTGGGAGGGTGTGGATAGGCCTCGAGCCATGGGCTTGTCAGAGGAGAAATGTCAAGATCCGACGGAGAAGGAAAGGACGGAAATGCGATATTTGCGGGTGCTGAAGCGGATCCTGGGTGCCTCATATACTGGGTCGACGTAGAAGGTTCTTGAGGAGAAGGAAGAGGCATGGTTTCCAGAGCGTGAGAATTATACATGGGTTGTTGGGAATTTTGGAACGTAGGGTTGAGGCGAGCCAAAAAGTCAGGGTTACTAGGTCTTATTTCGGCAGAGGATACTGGGGAGGGAAAGGAATGAGGCAAAAGACTTTGGCAGGTAAATATACATACAAGGAGTCGGGAGACCATTAAAGGGAGGAACCGGGTCGCGGGGGGGATCCGAATTAGTCTCGTGCGCTGCAAGCGTTGTTTGTCCGCTGATAAGGGCGAGCTGTCAATTCGAGATTAATTGATCGCGCTAGGGTGAATCGCGGGTAGTGTAAGAAGACGAGGGACTTGCCTGTTGCTGGAAGATCTGGTTCTGAATCTGGTTCTGGAGCTGCTGGAGCTGGTGCAGCTGAGTGAGCTTGTACTGCTGCTCGAGAAGCATCTGCGGGGTGAGGGCTGCGGGAGAGGGGAGCGTCGGAGGGGCCGAGTCGAGGCCCTGGAGCGATATCAGGTTTGACATGGCCATGAGATCGAGGGGCTGCTGATTGAACTGGCTAGGGCTCGATCCCGAAAAGTTTTGGAGAGCGTTCTGTGCACGGTGTGTGTGGAGGGGTGCAGAGGCCATGACGTCTGGTTGGTGAGGGTCCTGCTGGCGATTGTGGTCCGTGGACGAGTCTGGGAAAAGAAAGGCAAGAAAATCCTTTTGCTGCTGATCCTGGGGAGGTATCTGGTCCATTGTTTGGCTGTTACTGCCTGGATGAGCAGCGACGGGCACGGGCGGGGGTCGATGAGATGGGGGAGAAGGAAAAGGCGAGCACGCGCTCACGTCTGATTGTGCGAGGAGATAAATTTGGGCATTTTGACAGGGCGTCAACCACGTGATAGCGTGGTACCTGGAAATAAAAAATTTAATATCCCAGAAAGGGGTTAGCATGGGAACTGTCCAGAAAAGGGAATCCCCTGTTGATGGTATTTGCGCGTATTTGTCGATCATGGCGGCAAGGCTGCATGTTTCGGTCGACGGTGGCAAGATGCACGGCACGAGAGCACGGATCGGAAACTACCACACCTCGAAGCGGGCCCTGCTCGGAAACCAGGCGGGCCAGGTGCAGCCCGCGTGGCGCGACCAGAAGCAAAAGGAACAGCCGGGCAGCAAGATTCTTCTCAGCCACCTCCCCGCGGACGTCGGCGAGCTCGAGGTCGAGGAAAGTAGCCCTTTCGTCGCCGCACCGCCCGCTCAGACGTCTAGCAGGAACTCTTTCACAAGACCGTCGGTCCACTCAAGGAGGTCTTTGTCATCTACAACTCCCAGGGTCGCTCAAAAGGCATGGCGGTGGTCGCGTTTCAGCGGTCGGGGGACGCTGCCGTCGCCCGCGCCAAGTACGACGGCAAGTTCATCGACGGTCGTAAGTGTCGCTCGTCGCGTGCTCTCAGCCACCCCGACGTCCCTCTGCAGGTCGTCCCATAAAGATCGAGATTGTCGTCGACTCGTCACATCCGACGGCAGGCCCACCCCCCGCCCCAACGCAGCCGTCCCTTCTGGGGCGCCTCGGCGGCGCTGCTGCCGCGAGTCCCCCCTCGTCGACGGCGTCCCACGACCGCGCGCCCAACGGGATCGTTCCACCCTCCGCGTAAGCCTCTCTACGTTTCTCGCGCGCCGTCGATCGACCGCCCTTGCAGACCCCGCAAGCAACGGCCGGTGTTCACTGCGCCACTTGCAGTCACGCCCCGGCGCCGGCCAAAGAAGGGGCCCCGGCGCGTCAAAAAGACGCTGGCACAGCTGGACCAAGAGATGGAGGACTACAGGGCTGCGTCGTCGTCGTCCGGGCTCAACGGAAAGTGAGGTCGAGTCGGGTCTTGTGTCCTAGCTGTTGATACCTGTGTTACGTAATGAGCATGCTCTGATTGCTACCATGGCTGCGCCGTTGTACACGACTGCGTCTGGTTTGCTCTGGCACGCGGGCAAGATCCTCATCCTCACCGTCGGATTGCCCGCCCGCGGAAAGACCCACATTTCCCGTGCGCTCGAGCGGTATCTCAGATGGATGGGCGTCAAGACCCGCGTCATCTCGCTCGGCGATTATCGCAGAAAGACCCTCGGCGGCGCACAGTCGCTCCCGCCCGACTACTTCACCCTCGGTGCGTGCGCCGTGCACGTGCCGTCCGTCGCTCATCCGGATCGCAGGCGAAAAGACCCCCGAGACCATGGCGCTCCGCAAGATGGTCTCGGACGGCTGTGAGAACCTCATCTGGAACTTTTTCGAAGCCGGCGGCCAGGTCGTCATATACGATGCCAATAACGGCTCCAGAGCGGCCCGCAACAGTCTCGCCGAAAAGTTCGACAAGCGGGGCATACACGTCATTTTACTAGGCAAGCGCGTTCGCCCGACGGTTCGATCGTGGCTCACTCTGCACAGAGTCTATATGCGACAACAAGGAAATCATAGAGACAAACATTAGAAACGTCAAGATCTCTTCGCCCGACGTGCGTCGCGTTTTCGATCGCATGCAAGTGACGGCTGACTGCGCGCTAGTATCGTGGCTGGGATCCAGACAAGGCGATCGAAGACTATTTCGACAGGATACGACTTAGAGAACAGGCCTACGAAACCGTCACGGAAACCAACTGGCCGTTCATCCGCATCTTTAATGTGAGGCCTCGATCCTGGACCGAAGCGTAGGCTAACGTTTTCCAGGTCGGAGAAAAGATCATGGTCAACGTGGGTGTATGCGCTGTTTTCGTGTTGGCTTGTCTCACGCTCCGCAGAACATTCGAGGATACCTGCAGGTCGGTGTCTGTATGCGACGTAGGTTCCTGAAGACTCATGTCTGGCACAGTCGCGAATCATCTTCTTTCTCATGAACATACACAATCGATTCCGCATGATTTATTTTGCGCGTGTAAGCACCATCGTTAGTTCCAGTCATCCCAGGGGACTGATACCCGCCATAAAGTCCGGTCAATCCCTCATCGAACATTCCTACAAGGCTGACTCTGACCTATCTCCCGCTGGATGGGAGTATGCAGAGAGATTGAAAGAGTTTGTCACCGAGAGAAGGGCCAAGGCACTAGAGCAGCACGGCTACGACCCTGCCGATCGACGGTTAAAGGTATGTCCTCTCTCTGTCGTTTTGTACGGAATCAAGATTGGTTTCAAGATTTGGACCTCGACGCGTCGTCGCGCGCACCACACCGCCTGGCCGTTCCTCACAGCACAGTCCTCGCTTTCCACCATGTCCCCGAACGCTGCTCCCCCTGTGGTTGCGACCGACTCGTCCGGGGAAGCTGCACAGAAACCCAGGGTCAAGGTGATCGAGAAAACACAAATGTCAGAGATCAATCCGGGTGTGTGGGATGGCCTTACGCCGGATCAAGCAAAGAAGTATTACCCCGAAGATTGGGCACGATTCGTCAAGGACCCATATGCGTTCCGCGCGCCCCGCGCCGAAAGCTACCACGATCTGTCAGGTACAGGCCCATCTTTGATCTCTCCGAGACATATGATCACATGCCACTCGTAGTGCGTCTGGAACCAATACTCATCGAGCTCGAACGAGAAAAGGAGGATCTACTCATCATCGGGCATTCGTCCGTGATCCGATGCTTATTGGCGTACCTCATTGGTTTGCCTGCGTCGGAGATTCCGGCGATCGAGATCGCGAGGGGTGATTTGCTCGAGGTGGTGCCGACGTCGTATGGGGTGCACAGCCAAGCGTTCCATTTCTGGGACGGGCCTGGCCGGCTCGTCGTAAACCCCGACGGCGATGACTACCTCTCGCACAAGGACGAGACCAACTTTTACGAGAACTGGGCCGAAGATACGAGAGGGAAGAAGCGGATGACGACGCTGGACGCGCTGGCGTTGATGTCGAACAGCGGCGAAGGCGACGGAGTGTTTCATTAGACGTGTTATGTAAATGGTCTTGGTGTTCTACTATCATGACGTGGTTTTCTCCGCCTACTCGTCGAGAGGTCTCCCTCCTTCTCTTTTGTCTCGCTACCTTTGTGCTATTCTACAATCTCGAGTCTTCCTTTGAGAGCAGCAGCGGGCGCAAAGCGAGCCACAGTCTTGCGGACTCGAGTTATTGGGACGACGTTATCTATGGTAACTGGACGCGCGAAGAGCAGCTGGTCGCCGAAAACGCCAAAAAGCAGAAGCTGTCCAAACCCGCTCCAGTCTCGTTCGAACCCCACGTCCTTGGCACCGTCGGCGTCAGCGACGGGACCGTCGACTGGGCGAATGAGATCCCAACGACGTCCGTGTTGAAACATGTTCCAGGTGCGCCGCGCATCTCTCCGTGGTGTCGTCACTCAGACGTGGTGCAGGGCATACGGTCATGGACAACGTATTCATGCTCAACGGCACGCTGTTCGTCGTCACGGACGACCCGTCTTTTCCGCCGCTTGGCTCTATCGCGTCGGCCGGCGATAATGCGCTTGCAGAGCCACGGCCGTCTGATTGGCAGATACTCTCGAGCGCACAGGCAAAGGAGGCCTTTGGTTCCTTTGGTGGCGTGTGCGTGTCCTCCGTCCGGCGTATCTCCAACATGTGTTGACGCTCCCATAGCATTCACGGCGTCAGCTGGCTCGTCACCGACCCATCTCCCAGTTCGTTCTCCCCCTCTCACCGCACCATGCCTCTGCTCATCTTTCCACAGGCAACTACACACTCCTTTCCCTCTGGCGCACCTACAGTGCGCTCGATACTGCGCTCGAGCCCGCCACGTTTACTCTCCCGCCGCCGCGCCGCATCTTCCTCCCGCACGTGCCCACCTTTGCGGGCGAGCGTCCAGACCGCAATAGCCCGGCCGTCACGCGTCCACGTTCGTCCAGCGGGATCCACCCCCAACTCGTCAAAGCGACCCTCCCCACCGCAGGCCTCCTCTTCTCCGAGGACTGGGCCGACTACGTGCTCATGCACGTTCCATTCTTGCTGCAGCGCGCCGTCGTCGTGGACAGCGGCGCCGCCCGCCGCGCGCGGGCGGACGTACCCGCGTTCGCGGTGCCGTTGCGCGAGCTGGAGGGGTCCAAGGCGTGGTGGGAGCCCATGAGGCGGAGCGTCGCGCGTACGGTCGGTTTGCCGGAACAAGTGCCGAAAAAGGGGTGGTTGGCGACCCAGCGAACGGTAGTGACATATCTGGCGCGCCAAGAGGCAGGAAGTGGACCGAAGCTCCGTGCGGCGGACCACGAGGCGCTCGTCAAGGCGCTCGGGGAACTCGGATCTGGGTACGAGGTGCACGTTGTCGAGGCCCAGGACAAGTGGACGACGCGCATGCGTGCGGTCGCGCAGTCGACGGTGCGTGGTGGTCGTGTCGTGTCGTGTCGTGGTCGGGCGTGATTGATCGGGCTCGTAGGTGGTGATCGGGTTGTACGGGGAGCACATGGCGGACTGCGTGTACGTCCCTCCGTTGGAGCACACAACTATCATGGAGATATTCCCGCCGGGGGTGTTCGTTCCGGACCTGCAGCTGGCGGTTGGGGCGGTGGGCGCGCGGTATGTCGCGTGGTGGGAGGGGCGGTGGGTACTTTGGTTTGCTTGCGATGGCCCGTCTCTGATCTCTCGTCTCGGCGTCCTAGGCAACACGGGGTCGGCGCACTGCCTCCGATCGTACCACCCACCGAAAAAGACGGCGAGGTACCGATCGACGTAGATGCGATAATGCAAGCGGTCCGACGGATCGCATGAGTCCAAGTCGCCTTGCCCGTTGGTTTATAGAGGGCACATCTCACGAGCACTATACGACCGCGAGCACCGCGTGCCGCAGGTTCGCTTCTTGGTATACTGACCGGTTGTCGCATCATTAATATTGCTGCTATACAATCTATGATATCCGGAAAAAACTCGGTCTTTTTTGCGGACAAATCTGGATTTTATCATGCGAGCGAGTGACCCGCTCTCATCTACGGGAGTCCGCCGTATAGAAATAGCCCGACATGCCCTTGGCAGGGATCATTATGATCAAGAACGCGGTGCGCGTGGGACGTTCAGAGTCTGGAAAAATACCAATCAGCTGGACCAGACCTTGTGACACCCAAGTCAATAGATTTGACCTTCTCACGTATTCGAGGGCAACCGTCGTATCCGGTGCATTGATCATCATGGATCCTATTCAGCGCGACCAAGCGCAGAAATTCTCGCGATCGCCTGTGCACATTGAACTTGGAGTGTCCTCAAAGAGACGACGTAACGTGGATATTCGATGTTGTCCTGTTCAAATTTAAGATGACCCTAAGCTGCTAGTCGTCGCCTATCACGCGCTACGGTCTTTCGAGTACTCCACGCTTCCATATGACAGATTCAAACCAGCCCAAGGACATCCCGAACGAGCATCATATTTATGTTATCGCCACCACTTTTCTCTCCGCCAAAATTTTTTCCTAATCACGAATTCAACCTTTCCAGAGGCAAAGAAACACGGCGAACGAATGCCGTCGGCCCGATGCGGGCTCTAATGGGGAGTCGGTCGTGGGATGGCACGGATCTGCGGCGAGACATCGCCGGACTTTTTCCGGTGGACTCTCCCGAAATCGACCCCGCCTTTGTACGCATGATTAAATTCAGCGAACACTCTGACGGTAAACGAGCAGTCGTACCGTTACGTTGGCTCACGGGATCGCCGATGACGGAAGCGGCGACGCAAACAAGGCACAATGCCAGAGAGACGAGGGTGAACGAGAAATGCATGTGGTGCGAAAAGACTGGTATGTAAACGAGGGATCGACGAACGCCGAGGGGGGCTTGGAGTGCGTCGCTCGAGACGCCTGGCCTTTTATCGTCCACGGGACGGAGAAAAGGTCATCACGACGAGTGCATGTCGACGAGAGAAAGCGACGTTCGGTTGCTTGGACCCTCGTAGGCTTGTTCATGTCATTGGGTGACCATGCAACGGCACGTCTGAATGTGTTTCAATAATGACACGTCAGAGCGATATGGTACATACATTCATACCGGCCTACTCGTGATCTGGGAGGGAACGAATCGCTCCCTGATGGACTCTGTAGACCAACTGATATTGGTGTAGCTTTTCGGACCACGGATAGAACCGCACCTCAGTCTCCGTGTATTGCTCGATTTGACCTGTTGTCAAGCGGTCATCCGATCCCCCGTTTCGAAAGACGGCTAACGACTGGCATTTCGTAGTAGTGTGATAGAAAGAAAATATAGACCGTGGATGCCGTCGGCTCGCTGGAAAGGTTACTAAATCGATAGATAGTTTCCTTCCTCTGTGGTAACACTTACTAGTTTCGATAAAACTATTTTCGTCGCCGTTCACTTGGCCTGGCCTTGCTTGAATCACCATGGCGAGGCTAAAGGTGCTGCAAACTGACGTGACTAAATTGCCGAGTTAGTCTGTTTGGATGCAGCAAGCCGACCACTGCCAAAGGCACGTTATCAGCTCAAGAAAGGTCCCAATGCGTGCGACAGCGAGGGTATCGCCCACGAGAAATGGACGATGCACCCGAACTTTGGATGAGGCCTTGGAGGATATTCTGACTCTGAGACGATGATGCAGCGTGTGCAATTACGAGAGGGCAGACAAATGACCCATGTAGTTTGATCAACCTGTCAAACCTGGAAACGCCGCGGCTACCCGGCCGATCTTCAGACGACTGCGAGCTTAAGGCATGTCAGATCGGGGAACCCGAACCGCTGTGTGGCGTGGCGTGACGCTTACCGTGAAAATTTTTGTACTCACTCGGTCTCACCATGCCTGATGTGTTGGGAGAACATTACCGCCAACTAAGATCTTGTTTGTTAGTCGACGGTAGTGTTCTCCTAATACTAGTACATCGTGAGTGCCGTAGCGTCGATCGTGGTCTTTTTCAAGCCCAAGTTGTTCGAGTTACGTACAACGCCACGCTACAATTTTGTTCCCCCTTTCTTGACGGTAGACTAGATGCAGACAGGCCGGGATCAAGATGATCCGGCCTTGTCGCGTCTTCATGCAATGGTGAGTACGCGTCTATGGCGTATACCCGTGTAGCGCTGACCGAGATCCTCTTCTACCGTACTTCCATTCACCGTAGTTCACCGATCCGAATGCTACCGTCAGTCGCTCTTCTCTTTTTTCATTACCGTCGATCTTTACTAGACATGCACAGTCTCCGAACCTTGACACGCCTTACACAATGCACATCAACACTCCTGGTTCGTCTGAACAGGATGCCCAGGCTATTGCCGAGATCCTCCGTCAACACCAAGTCTACCTCGACGATGTCGACGGCGAAATCGCCTTCATCGAAGAGATCATGAAACGCGTCCAATGCATCAACAAACAGCTCCTTGACAGGCGCGAGCAGATCCTCGCTTCCATGAGAACCCATCGGGGCATCCTCTCTTGCATCCGACGACTACCCACGGACGTCTTGAGCGAGATATTCCTACATTGTTTGCCGCATGACAAGTATATCGAACCGGACGCGAGGAACGCACCGTTGTCGCTCACAGGTGTCTGCAGGGAGTGGAGACAGGTGGCGTTTGGGACCCAAAGACTCTGGCGTTCGCTGTCGATCAAGCCGAGCCGTCGAAAGAACAAGGACCACGCATTGTTTTACCAGCACTGGCTCTCGCGCTCTGGACGCTTTCTGGTGTCGCTCGCAGTCGACGCGCGTGAGTCGATCCAGAACCGGAACTGGGGGTCTCAAGTGATTGATCTCATACTGCGCTACAAAGAGCGAATCGCATGGCTCCGCCTCACATCCGACGATTGCATTACAACCCGTGTCCTTTTCCAAGACCTTCCCGGTCTCAATCATTTCACCCTGGAAGGCGATCTCACCAACTCATTCAAGATAGAACTCCACCAGTCCAAACCAAGGCTGCGCACCCTCACTCTTGAAAAGGTCACAATCGGTGGGTGGGACAACACCGTTTCGTCCATTTTTGACGTTGGCTGGGCGCACCTCGCGCAACTACACATCGATCTCGTTCCAAGCCAGACACCAGAGCCGCTACGGCGCAATTTCGATGGCGAGGAAATCCTCGCTCTCCTTTCGCTCTGTCCCCGCCTTCGGCAGTTTTCCTATTCACCTGCATTCATACGGGAGCCCAACGCAGGGGTCTCAGCCTTGGCAGAGATCACGCACGCCCAGCTCTGCTCGTTCGACATCGCCGTGCTGCACGGGTTCAGACATCTTCTGGATGCGCTCACTTTACCCGAGCTCAAGCACCTCAAGATCCGTGATTCGCACACCGATCTGAGCATGGGATGGCACGACGAATTCAGGGCGTTTGTGGTGCGCTCGCAGTGCGCGCTCGAGACGTTCGTGATTCACGGTGGACAGGAGGTGATCACGCAGGAGGATAGGATGATGTCCGTGCACTATGCAGCTTCCCTACCGACGTCGGAGCAGTCAACCCTGTCCTTGGCTGAGGGCGAGTAATGGGAGACCACCGGGCCTTGGAGCGCAAGAGTCCTGGTCTTGGCGCGCGCTGGAGGATGATTTCATGTCTCCCGTGTCAATGGCAAACCTAAGTTATGTTTACTTCTTGGCATTGGAATTACGGTGTTATGCACAATCGATGCTGGTGTTCCTCCTCAAACTGGTAGTATTAGCTACCCTGGTCCGATATCACGTAGAATGAAATGAAGTGCCGCGAAAGAAAGAAGAAACAGACGACGACGACGACGTCAGATTATCGACCATCTGCTCTACGCTCCAAGTCCAGCTCTATACCATCCCCTCTTGCTCAGTAATTATTAGCCCCATTGACCTTGTCCTTCAGTTGGTTAATAAACTGTTGATAGCTCGGTAATACGTCCGCACGGTCTTGAATGAGGCAGCTTAGCGCCCACAACCGCAGCGGTGGCTCGCCATCCTCCTTGACGACGTACAGGTGGGGATAGTATACCCCTCTGCGCAGTTCCCGCGTCTTTTGAATGATGGCATTCACCCGTTGCGAGAACGGATTGTCGAGAACCGGGAGCGTCATCTGGAAAAGGACATCGCTAAGTAAACATGATCCAAGATGAAGCACGAAGCTCACCTTGCCACCACGCAAGACTTCGTAGTTGGGAAGGTTGAACACGTCCATGATGAGCTGGGGAACTGCATCGCGACCAACCCACAAAAAGATGGTTTGGCCATCTTCTATGAGGAAGAGACCGTGTCGTTCGAGACGCTCCGAAGTCAATGGTAATGGTGCTGGCATGATTATGCCGTTCTCCCCGACAGTGCCCGCCTGCGATACAATTCAGTGCAAATGCTACAGTAGCACAAGGGCGGACGTACCTCAGAGGCCATATTATGTAGCGAATAGAATGTAGGGTGGATGTAGGGAACAAGTGTTTGCGACGGTAGCGTAGTAAGCAGGGCTTGAGCATATGCTCTGAGATCTGGAGGAATTTGAGCGCTTTGACGGATACCGACCTAGAAAACCATTTCAATACCACTGGCCTACAGTGCAAAAGTAGTATAAACCCTACGTTCTTCAGCAGTCCAAGAATCAACACTGGGAGCATCTTCAGGTTCTCAGAAATAGCCAACTGTGCACTTGCACCGGCGCCAGCAGCCGTCATACTGCTCTTATATGACGACAGGATATCCACCATGCGTTGCAGGGTCGCATCTCTGCTATCCTCCAGCTTGTGTGTTAATGACCGCTCCACGGCCTTGTTTGCCAACAGAGTTGCGATAGCCACTTGATCCGCGGATGCAAATATTTCCGAAAGGCTACTCGTCGTCGGGAGCGCGAGGGTGATGACACGAATCCGGCGCTCGCCATAGCATGTCGTGTGCAGAACAGCAGTTTGCATGACAACGAATGGTGCAGTGATATTGTCTTCAATCTGGATTTCAATAGCATACGATTGGTCGGTGGGCACCGCTGGCATAGCGAGAAGATCTGTAGACCTGACAAAGAAATTCCCATGGAAAGACGCCATCCGCAAACCTGAAGGGAGGAGAGTGAGCGTACTAGTCTAGAGAATACGGTTATAGCGTACCCTTTGAAGCACGGACCCGCATGACAGCTTCAAGCATGACCGGCATCGCAAGGACCTCACCGAATTCATGAGCAAATTTGATGGCATCCTCGCTTCGCGATGCATTAAATGCAGGGTAAAAGAACGTCTGACCAGAGGTGTAATGAGGGAGACATGCTGCAGAATAAGTGAGCTCAGAACGGTCAGTCTGACAGAAACGCGTACCGAGACTAGCCACGTCTTGATATGCCGAACTGAAGAGGAACATGTCTACAGACACTTGCGCACGGGAACACTCGATAGCAAATGTCTTGTAGAATGGTGACGCCGCTTGAAGTAGTGTGGATTCCTTGCCATGGAATTAAGATACCTGATTACAGATGAGATCAGAAGTCGTACCTTCGAAGTACCAAGAATTTTTGGATCCTCTCGGTTTTTGAGAGCACCAGCGCCGATACTGGGCAAAGAAGCAGACAATACGACGATTTTTCCACCAATGGGGGCCTGTGACCAGGTTAGGTAAACGACAATCGAGCGTGATGAGTGCAAATACCATCAACTTAAAACCCGCTTGAAGGGCAGGACCAAGAGCGCTGCCAACAGTGTGGTTGTCTTGGAACATGTCATTGATCCTCCCGAGGAGTGATTCCAAGGACGCCTTCGCCTCTGCCAAATTGACAAGGAGATCAGTTGGTTTGGGTAAGAAGACATCCTCGACATCTGAGACGACGAGCATAGAGGAATCAGTCGTTCCGGGCTGCGGGGTACCATTTAAACCGGTTATCCAGAGAGCTTGCAAGGAAAAACTCACCGGCATAGAGAAGAAATACAATGACGTATCGAACGCGACAAAGGCTACTTTCGTGCGGTCGTCTTCGTTAGGTATACGGTCTAGGTTCTCCAAGATTGTGCGCGTCGCGGTAGCGACCATGCCTTAATGGAAGATCAACCTCATGGTATAGTGACCAGCGTAGTATCTTACCTGCTTGCACGGCCGCGTGACTCACGTCAATGAGGAAAACGTACACTGCAGGCTGGGGCGGCCGAACCATGTACTCGGTCGGAGCAACAAACTCTACAACAGAATGATTCAACTCGTCGCGAGCCCACCGATCACCAGGCTGATTCCGAGCTTGGTCCCAGTCGAAGAGCTGAGGTACCTCGTTCGACATGTTGCACATGCAACACCGCCAACTTGACGAAATGCAAGAAATGAAATCGAGGTTGAGATAAGAATACGAGAGACGCACCGGTTTCCGCCATCGATGAACTGAACGTATGGGTTGATGTACGTTCTGCAACGCCGACAACGCGCAATCACGGTGTCTGTCACCAATGGGACGGGCTGCTCGCCTTCTCTCACTGTACGGTAAGGAGTAATCACGAGGGCAAGTGGTATCTTTGACTTGTTGAGAAGTGAGGAGGTGGTCGGAATGGCGTTCAAAGTACACCGTTGGTAGCTGTAATCTGCGTTTGCGTATGGAGATGTCGTGATGCACGAATTGGGCGGTAATCGAATCTCTGGAGGTGGACGGGTCAACTCCCGTGGGTCGGGTGGGGACGTCAGCAGATTTGTCGTGTACAGTTGCAAGGGTTTCTGGCCCATGCCCATCTGACTGAACTGATCCGCTAGTTGATTAACTGGTGCCGTTGGGGGATAATAAACAGGCTCCTGTCCGAATCCAGGAGCATTGATGTACTGGGGGTCCTGTGGATGCGGTGCGTGGTACGGAGCTTGCTGCTGACCAGCGAAACCTTGCTCCGCCGCCAGACCAGGAGTGAAAAGCTGGGTGCCCGGCTGTTGCTGCTGCTGCTGCTGCTGAACTCCGACAGAACCGTAGGAGGAGTCAGGGAGGACATCGGCCGTGCTGTAGTATGCTTGTGTCTGGCCGGCAGCATACTGGCGGCGCTTGGCGTGGGCCGGAGCAGGAGCAGCCGAGGGTCCTTGCGCATCGATCGGCGCGGTTGGAACCTGAGCTGGAAGCTCCCATTGTGATCTTCCGGTCGCAGTCTCTGTTCAGCGTCAGTGATGGCACTAGACACCAGCAGACAACTGACCGATGAAGAGATATCGCTGGTTCTCCACGTTCCTGCAAACTTTGAGCAAGCGAGAAACAAATCCAGAGAGACACTGAGCCGTACCATTCTGCGACCCATCCGGGGGGGAGTTGTTGCGCTGGGGAGGCCATGGCTCGTGCAGGTTCGCGATCAAGGTGTATTTTCTGCGGAGACACGTAGCCAACACGAACAAACAAGTCTAGCTAGATACAGCCCTGCCAGTGGCCGATTTTTCAAGTCGGTTCAATAACACGCCTGTACAGGTCTCTAATGCCCGTGTTTCCTCAACTTTTGCGTCCGCACACCCAGCCCACCGCACTTTGAGGTTCTCGTCCACCAGGTATACGTA
>JBBPTU010000922.1:0-16407 GCA_038094295.1 Tylopilus aff. beelii | reverse complement strand
ATGTTGCCCGCGACGGCGATGAGCGTCGGAAACAGCTTCTCCACGATCATGCGCAGCCGAACCTGCACCTTGCCCTACATATACCTGAACGCGCGCACGCACCCCGCGCCGACCTCGCGAATGTCGCCGCTCGTCAAGAGTGCGGTGACGCTGTCCAACAGGTCAGGCCACCTATCCGGAAAATCGCGCGAGATGACGTCCTTGAGGGTCGCCGCGAGCTGGACGGTGATCGCACGCGAGGGGGAGACGGCGAGGAGGCGGAGGATGTGGGACTTGACCGTGTCGCGATCGGATGGCGTGATCGGGGGTCGTTCGGGACGTGTCACGGGCGCGTCGACCCGGTACGAGGTGCGGACGCGGTTCTTGAGGTAGACAGAACACGCTTGGCGGGTTGCGCTGGGGTGGTTTGAGCAAGGGATGGCGGTAGCGCGGTGGTGGGGGCACGTACAGATCAACGCCATCTGATGCGATGATTTGCAGGATGGCGGCCAACACGCCCTCTTGGGCACCGATCTAGAGACGGAATGGGATCTGAGGCTTGAGGACTGGATTCGTGAAGGTGGTACTAGTAGCGTTTGATCCTTAACGTCTCGGCGATCAAGAAGGGTGACGGGTTCTTTTATTGAATAGAGGTCAAACTCGAAAATGTTCCGAGTAAACCGTGAGAAGTCCGAAACTGGACTAGTGGTTGCCGAGAACCGCCCCCTTCAAGTTGATCAGCTTCTCCCGAGTCTAGCAGTCGACGCGCCCCAACCAGTCTCGCTTGCTCATTGCACGTTTGCACGACAGGAGAAGGATTACTAGACACGAAGGAAGTGGGCATCTCAACTGTGATGCTGGTTGGATAGTTTGTATGCCACACGAAAATTCGCAGCATATGTCTCAATTCTGACCTTCTTGTCCGTCCTTCTACATGCTGACCATATCTATTTTCGATTTATCAACGGGTTCTCAGACTGTGATAGCTATGCCTCTTATTTCCATCACAGTTCCAGACGCGCATGGCTTCGCAATATTCGATCCACTAGTATCCCGAGCAAGTCGCTTTACTTGACAAAGATTGCAGGCGTTCGGTGCTTCGATGGTCCTGCCTGATCGTACTCGGGAATGCTGCAACCTAGTACTCATAACGACGACCTACCTCGGCCTCCAATTGTCTCAGCAGCAGGGTCATGTTAGAGGCCGGTCGTTCAGATGACGATGCCCTGTATTCGTTTGGGCATTTGGCTCACCACAGGTGCAGTTCGCCATATGGATCTTCACGCCTAACGTCCTCAGATCAGTTAGCCGGTAGGACGCCCAGAGCGCACACCGTCTCGACTGGGTACCGTGTCGTACATCTCGTCATCTGTTTATTGGTCATGCGTCCCTCTGTTGACACGAATCCGAAAATTCAAACCTCCACCATGGATTTGATAGAGACTCGGACAAACTGACGCTGTTGGGCTATTCGTCACGACTTGAGGTGTTAAGGCATGCAGATACCAAGGGAGTATATCTATTACGCTTGTGGTTAGCCAAGTAGCCTAGATGGTAATAAACATAGGGTTCAATTTCTATCGACGCGGCGGAGGACTTGATAGGACGAAATCGTAAAGTACATGTCCGATATCGACGTGGCGAGAAGAACGCGAGTAACGCTGTAGATGACGGGAAAGTCACCGTTAACATTTGCTAGAGGCGGTCAGAAGACAAGACGCACTGCAGATACGACGACCAACTTCTTTCCCTGTGGATATTTGCTCTCAAGGAATCTTCCCCTACTTTGTGTGGTCGAACGGCTGTTCCAGATTTCGAATGGCAGGCAGTGCCGTTACTGTCTATAGCGGCAAGCCAGAAAACGTGATCTCCGTCTCTTTGAATGTACCACTGTTCGCCATGCGTCACTGCGTCTAGGACATGATATAGACGGAGGTGAAGCTGATGGTCCCAGAGATAGAGCTGGCCTACAAACGAATTGGTCAATCAATTCCCAGTGCAAACCCCAGTCTGGACCGCATATAGCTTGAGGTCGTCCGATGGCTTCATCTGATCAGTAATATAAAGCGCTTACAGATGAAGACCGGCGTGGTTGGCCTCAAATGGATTCTATATGACGAGCACGTACCAGTCCGTCATCCGCCGTACCAGGGTGAATCCACTAGATGGGTCGGAGGTATTGACTCATGGTTCATTCTGTAAACCTGGTATATCGCGTTGTAAAGTCAGTCGTCACTGGGATAGACTCACCCACATCATGAATAGCCGTAGAACTCTGTTCGAGCGTTGTAAGGGCAGGAAGGAATTGCCGCCAGGATGACGCGAGACGCTCGTGGGAACGACGCCACCTCCCATCTGTCCGATGCGGCCTTGTCCGTCGGGCTTCAAATTTCTTACTTTCGTTCCCTTACAATTCTTGTCGTTGTGGAAATTTGAATTGTACTGCTCTCAGGCTGCATGGGAGCGAGACCTCGGGTCCAGGGATGCCCGGAGGACCATGTTGTATATTCTACCGTCTACCGTAGTGTAGTCAATGTACCCAGCGGAATTAGGTACAAATGAGAAATCTACTGTGACCCGGAAACGTCCGCTATCCGGGCCTCTATGGATTGCATCCGAAGCTGGAGATTGAACACGCGTGTTCTTAGAATTTCATTTTCCTTTTTTTCTTGTTTCCTCAGCACCTCCATGCCTTCCAGGCGTTTGGTCAACTGGCCGATGTTGTCCAGGTAGGGGTGTGTGAGAGATGTCACCACCTTATCCCGAGCGGGGTGGATTTGTAGCGCTTGTTTGGGATTAGATGCCGTTTTTCTCTTCCGATACCTACGATCTTTATCGCTCCCCCTCACACGCTTTGGGCACTTTCGTTCCGAAGCCGGTGCTCCGGCGGTTCCGGAATCGACTTTGAGGTGGTGAGCCGTTGGACTCTTCCTCACGTGAGGGCTTACCTTTGTCATTCTCGGATGATTTCCCCGACACCGGTGGTGAAAAACGAAAATTTGGAGGCATCTTGATCCTCAGGATCACCCTCTCCTGCGGTGTTTTCGATGGCTCTTGTACCTCCGAGGGTATCGCAGTTGATACTGGCGGTGAACTCGCATTCAAATTCACTATACATGAACGAACTTCAACCGTGAGCATTTCGTACTGCAGGGTGGGCAACTCACCAGAAGACGGCAACTCTTGCCACCAGCACTCAGTCCCCTTCAGTTTTGGGAGTGCACTCGCCGGTATGTCCACGTATTCCCCTCCCGTAATGGATGGGTCACTTTCGCTCACCTGCTCAAAGCAGAGTGTCTCGATCCCCATGCCGTTGGTGTAGTGATCCAGCAGCATGCACCTCAGGCTTCCGAGTAGCCTGGGATGCGGGGAGCTGACGGTTGGTTCTGGGAGTTCCTCCTATGGACTCGGTAGGACCTTCCGATGCATGTGATACCAATCTCAAATTACTTACCATCTCGGTCCGCAGCCGATCGCGCACCCAAGGCTTCCAGACTTCAGCTGGACCGAGGATAAAAGGGACAAGTGCGAGAGCTGCGCGTACGCGGGCCGTGACGAAAAGGGCTTTCTCACCCACGGCCATGGTGTCGTGAGGAGTTCCAAGGCCGAAGTGCGAGAACGCGTACGGAACTTGGGAGGTTAAGCTGTGTCTTACGTAAGGGTCGGAGAGGTCTAAGAGCTTTTAATTGGCGTTCGAGACCGGGTCCCTAAGGGTAAACTAGCTGCAGTGAGGACATACGTGCCGCCGTTTCGCATCGCAGTTCCAGTCTCACTGGACCTTCCAATCGTCACATACTATTTTCACCGCAGTACGGTTGCTTTTCACGTGGTAAACCGTACAATAGAATGGCAGTATTGAGGAAACCAACCTAGGTGAGCTATTTTGAGGTCGATCTAATCCGAGTCATGACAGTGCCCGCCCGTCGGTCGATTTTGAGTCGCGCTCAATTCTAACCGAACTTCTTCATAGCCCAATGCTTGAGCCTGACTCTCTACCTGGGCTCACATCACTGGGCTCCGGTCACTATCTGCCCTTTATGCTGGGCCGTTCGTTGCATCGCGTCTCACGGCGGGCTAGTTTGGCTCTACTTTGTCTTCGGCGTTGCATCCATTCGATTCCAGCCCTCTCCCAGGTCCCCACTTCTCCTCGGGAATTCCGGTGTGCGTCGCAGTCTGTATCTGCTCCCAACTTTCCGGTTCCCGCATCGGGTCCCAAGCGACCTGACCTGACATCGCACCGCCCGTTGCAAGTCAGTTTGTATTGATATCCTAATTATCCTAACTACAGGTATTATACGTTCCAATAGCCTTGCATCTTTGTAACTAAATACTAACGAATTTCTTCCCCCACGTATACGTCTAAGGTCGACGATCCGTCTCTTGCCGAGCGGACCGCATCTAAATTTAGCGTAGACTTTCCTGGCTTACGTAATACTTGCCGAACCTCCTTTCACCTGGCCGTGACTCCGGTTTGAACGTCGGTATTCACCCCCCATTCGGACTCCACGTCACCCCCACGATCATCATGAACCAGAACTGCGTTGTCGACGTCGATGTCCTGATTACTACTGCCCGGGTGCAGACTGCCCTGCGACTCGTCCCTCGGATTCTGGGTCCAAAAGAAACCTGGGTACCCTGGATGCGTGACAACCTGGCCTCTGAGCTGGTAAGCCTCCCATTTGTACAATTACCTGATGTAAATGTACTCTCATATTCAGACCAGCATCCCACCTCCCACTCCAAGTCGCCCACACTCCAAGCTCCTCGGAAGCTTGAAGGACATGCTTCTGAATCATTACAGCGGCGCCATGTCCATCGATAGTCTCGACTTTGGTCATGTGCTCGCAGATGATCCGTCCATTACCGACCCAAGCTTTGTGTTACTAGCTGCAGACGCACTTCCCGGACTCAGTGAAGGGGATTACTGGTGGGAAAAGCTGCCGCCATCCAGTGGGTTTTGTTTTGTTTTCTCATCTCGACTTTATTGACTTCAGTGAAACGTCCAGTCAGCTTGGTGGCACCTAAGCAAGTTGCGTCAATTTCCAGTGATTCCGTCGCCCAAAGAAGTAAGCATATGCATCCCATGGCAAGGTTGGTGGACTGATCGACCGCGAGAGCGTTCCACGCAGGACTCTTGCTCTGATGCCTCTTCCACGCGAGCTGTCACCGTGTCTGATCAAGCCTTAGGTCCTACGAAAAAGAGTATGTCAAATGGATAACTTACCGTCGGGATTGGGTATTGATTATCTTCATTCTCATAATGACAGCCACCAAACCCAAGGGGATTACGGTTTCTTTTCAGGACCACTCAGCTGGGGAGATTAGTGCATCAGGAACTCGATCACTTCGGAAAGGAAAAAGGCGTGCCTCCTTGCCGGACCAATGGGAGCGCCCTAGGAAACAGAAGAGGCTCTCTCCCATGTCTACTCCGGAAGTTTCTAGCGAAGATGGTGACGATAATGACTGGGTAGAGTCTTCCAGAGCGAGCCTGAGAAGAAACAGAAAAGAAGTCACCCCTCCTCAGACTGAAAACGTGGAAACGCGAAAGGCGCGCCGTTATGCGAGTATATCTGGTCCTGCGCTGACCTTGACCCCGTTCAGGTTTGCGACGCTTGCAGATCCCGTGGATTGACATGCGTATGGCCCAGCGGAGCTGATGCCAAATGTGCATGCACTGAGTGTGTCTCTCACAAAATCAGGTGTACTATTGCAGGTGAGAGACATTCTCATGACCGGTTGTCATTCTTTGACTGAAGGATCCAGGCATATTTTCTATTCGCCGTCCGCGCGGAAAGGCGGCTCTATCGCAGGGGTCCAAGGCGCAAGAAGAGGGGTGTGACCTGCAGCGACTCATTTCTGAGCTTACCGAGCGCGTCGCAGACCTCGAGAAGAGGCAGGTTGCTCATGGAGAAGGCGATGCTCGGATGGCAACCATCCGGCTTCAGACCAAACGGGCAAGCAAGGCCACTAAGTCTCCGGTACGCTAGGCGTTCCTTATACCAAAACGCGGTCTCATACATCCCCACAACATAATGACTTACATGCGTAGGTACGGTCAGATGTATTGTAGTTGGGAGAATAGGTGGTGTGAAACGCAGACGGATGGTCACATAGCATGGCTCTCTGGGCAATACTGGATCTGCAATTGAGTCTTACTGGGAAAGTAATTGATCTGTGCAGCAATCCAATGGGCGTCTCACATAAAAGCATCACTTTCATATACTATTATTGCTGTGAATCCACTGGCACGTACCATCCCGGATACTCTCGCACTTGAAGACACCGGGCATGACGGACCACATTGTCAACTCACCTTTGCGCTTCCGCTTGGCGGTCGATGCCGGTGACGCGGCTTGTATCCAAATCTTTGCGCCGCGCAGACAAGGTTAGTAAATGCTTGCCGGCGGTACGAAGTCTAGTAGCGGCGGTTTCACGTACCCATCTAGCGGGTATACGACGCGGTAGCAGGATCAGCACTCTGCGTGAATGTCTCGTGTATGTGCTCATGAATTGCTGAAGTACCGGCAGGTACAGAGCATGCTCGCCAAGACCGCACCAAACGCCGGCGTGAGCTGCTGCGAAGGTGCTGTGGACTTAGATTGGACTGACATGGCGAAGGTAAATAGCATTCTTTTTTCAATCTGCATTGACAAACCGGCGAAAAATGTGGTACAGACCAGGTCCGCCGGCATATGGTCCAGGAATACCGCAATTTTGTAAACGTCCAAATCTTTCTGCGGTTGTACCTTGTTTCGAATTATCTCACTGAGGGCCTCAAGGTTACAGGTTCTTTTGTAACACAAATGGGTGTACAGGAACTATGTCATATATCATATTAAAAATCTGCTTTCCAGAGTTTACACAGATGTTGCCAACTCCACCGAGCTTGCGCATACTTCTCCGCCATGTCAAGCGATCTGCGCGGGACTGTCATTCCAACCCCTTGAGAAAGATGGTGACCTTGGCGCAATGTGGAAGCACGAGGGGCTACCGTTCCATGCAGGTGATCGCCACTGAACCACCTGGTCCGGATGAGCATACGGCGGTAGGAATATCAGGTGGGCTCACCAAGCACAATTACTTCTTGTCTCCAGGACCTTTCCCCAATGAGAAAGGGCAAAGTTAAACTCGTCCTGCATACAACCTGTTTTTTGGAGCTGGTATGCCACAGTCCAAGTCTTGTCATCATCAAAGTGTTGCGGTGCTATATAGTTCCAGCAGTGGTAAGCGGTTATCCCATATCCACCGATTACGCTCGCCTCCCGGCCGAGGTCCTTCATTTCGCGGACCACGGATGGAGCGTGTGGCTCGAGTCGTGCGAGGAGACATTCAATGTCCTATCAAAAGCAGTCAGAAGCTCAAGCAAGGTGCACACTAGGGGGCGTACTGCGGCATAAGCAAAGGTGGCATGAATGTCCTCTCGGTTTAAAACTTCGGTTCCAGGATAAGGTGCATAACCGTCCCCAGGCCGTCCTCCGGATGGCTGGCGATATCCAATTGGGTGCATCTGGCCATAGCCCCAGAGGGAGAAAGCCTTCCAGCGCTTTAAATTCGTCGTGAATGTCTTAATCTTGGTCTGATTCTCGGTGAGTTTCTGCATCTCATCATTGGAAAGCAAGTTGTAAACCATACCAGCAACCTGCGCATGCGTAGCACAATTTAATGTTGTCGTCGTTCAAGAATCCAAACTATAGACTCACCTCCTCACCGGTGTCTGCATCTGTCAAGTGAATGACAAACTGACCGCAGCGCTCAAAAACTTGCTCATTGAAAGCAAGAAGATCGAGCTGAATACTTTCCAGTGAGACGCATTTTCCTGCATTTCCATCAGAAGTATTTTTCTGAGGGGGGGGATTAGGTCTTTGAGTGGGAACAAAGAGTATGGGCTATGAAACATACCAATGGACTTATCGCACCAGTTGTATCTGGAACCACGAGTTTATTCTCCAGGTGTTTCAAGTCGCGCTTGTGAACCGGGATGTACTGGATGCATTTCTGCGAACCCGGTAGGTCACGACATAGCTCGCAGGCATTGTTTAAGGGGTTCCGGTTCCGGTTCCGGTTCCCATGTGAAGCAGTCTTCCAGCGCTTACGATCGTCACGTAACCTCCTGCTCAGCTTCAGAATATCTTTCAACTCATCGGAGATATTTGTGTGCGACCACGATTCTTCAGTCATTCGGCAGATCGCCGCGTACATTTTCTTGGCGTCAGCGGGTTCAAACTTTCTGGAATGTTAGCGTCTTAGTAGAAGGCCATCAAAAAGATGGCTTACGGTAATAAGCCGAGTATTTGAGACGGCCCACAGAAGCCAGTCGAAGCATGCCATTATAAAGTTTTGTTCTGAGCACAGAAAAAAAACGGCGTGGGGCTTGGTCGCCAGCGGAATGAGATTCCGATCAGATAGCAATGAAAGAAATGCTAGAGGTTTAATTCGCGGACGGCTGGTATTCGGTGCTGTCAGCTGGTCTATTTCCAGACGTATACTCTCCGGGTCCTTCGGAACAAATCCCGAAGTCAGGTTGACCAGGCACCACAATAACGCCTCCCTCCACTGGTATTTTCGGAAGCTACCCTTTAGAAAATCCGATTGGTTAGCGATCTCTGTCGACGGCCTTGCGATTGAGAGGATCGTTTTCGCGAGGCATTGTCCCTGAGCATTCGACTTTCGTGGATCACAGGAACGAACGAGAACGAGAACGATAGACTCACCTCAATGGCATGCTGTAATTCTTCCCGAAACCTCCTTTTCTTACTTGCCTCTCGCAACTGACGCAGGGTCTGTACGGCAGCCGTTTCCGTGCTCTTAATGGATAGGACTATCAGCACAAAACATTTCACTTACAAGAGAGGATGACCGACCTCGCACGGGTTCTGAAAAAAAAAGGATTGTAACGCCCGAGTCCATTCCGAAACTAGCTTCTTCGGATCATCTTCCGAGTTGTCGGCGAACTGTGGGGAGTCATCATATGGTACGGTCCTCGTCTGACCCTGGTCCATTTCGAATTTTTGGTGTGTGGAATCGCTATAGTAATCCATCTCGAACGGGCTCTCTTTTCCTGGGTGCTGTTTTTTTTTTTGAGGAAACAGAATGGAGATCAGGGTTGGGATTTATGTAGAAACTAATTGCATACCCCAAGCGCTGCACATAACTCCAGATGGCCAATACAATCTGGAGTACCGTTGACCTCCGAAGTAAGGTGCAACATGTCTAACCACAAGGATTGGCATACGAGGAGCGCTTGCTGATCGGCGGTGATGTTGCGACATGTGATGCCCTGGCGGTGCAAATATTCATCGGCGAGTAGGACCTGTAGCCCTGGTAAGTGGATTCTGATAGGGACCAGGTGGCACTTGGTGATTTACCGCCGCTTTGTCGAGGAGGAACAGCTGGGAAACCTCCTGGTCCCAGTTATTTGTCTCCTCTGGGGTATTGCATGGAAAGAGTGCGCGGCGGAGCACTGTGGCATACCAGTCAGAATAACAAAAGGCGTCGAATGCAGCGAGAGCAGACATGTTCTATAAGGTATGGCGGAGTGGTGAGCCCATTCGCATTCACTTAGTGAAGCCCCGGGGACTTCGGAGCCTGCCGGAGTCTCTTGGATGCCGATTGCGGAAACGTCGGAATGACGCACCCGTTCGAGCCGGATGTTGCCACTTCATCGAGGAGACCACGGCGAGGATCTAAATTCACGCCATTTGCCTGGTACATCAATCTGAGTGCAAGCAGTGCCAGCTCCTCCACTTCTGCAAGGGTTGGAGTAGTGGCGTTCCGATCTAAAATTTGAAGGCTACTCTGCCGTGTCTGGGTCGAGCTGCTCACCACTTGGAAATGCTTCTATATCTTATATTACTGGCGCACGATATTCATATGCTGGTCACTCTCAGCAGAGGCTCCGAGTGGCACCTATCTAGGATCAAGTCTCCCGTGAGCTTCTCTCGAGATGCCGGGAGTGTCGGAATCGGCTACATGTGACGCGTAAGCTCACAAGTAACCGTTTCGTACAAATTGACAGCGTCGTTTATCCTAATTAACAGTTAATCGACGGGTGGTTACATCGATTTGGTTCGCAATCAACCGCAATCATAAGTAACTCAATTGCTCGTAAGCTACCCGCGTCGGCGGAACTGCGCGAACGCTTGAAGCGCTGCAAACGCTTATCCACGAGCAACTCGCCCCAAGTTAACGAAAGTATTCTTCTTGCGGCCGTCCGTGTGCAGGCTACACTCTTATTCGTCCCTCAGGTTGTCGGGCGAACGCAAGACCGGGTGCGATGAATGCGGGACAACCTCACACTTGAGTTGGTAAACGATCCCCTATAAAACGAGTTGGTGCGAGATGTCCACATTCCTATTTCCTTTCAAAGACGAATTTCTGAACCGTCCCCGACGAGCCCGCATCCCAGACTTGGAAGTCTGAAACGTGTTCTATCTCAACACACCTCCAATGCGCCTGGGGTTGATATGCTCGACTTCGAAGAGGTCCGTGCCGACGATCCTGAGGTAACTGGCCCAGAGTACGTTGCCGTGCTTCCACGCGCACTCCCGGAGCTCCAAGGGGGTGGCTATTGGTGGCAAGAGCTGCCGCCATCCAGTGAGTCACTGTCCTATTTCCAACATCCGCACTTATGCATAATTATGGAGTAGTAGTGGTGGGGTTACCGGCACCAGCTGCCAGGTCAACCGCGATTCCCGGAAATGTGAGGTGATCATCGAAAGACTCAGCTCAAGTGCTACAGCCCCCACTTGATGATGAGAAGAATCGTGATGATCCAGAGTCCATACGATATGAATACCGTGAGTCTCTGCACTCGCTGGTGTCCATTGTCCGCTAAGGATGGGTAATCATACTTTAGAAGTAGGAACCGCTGGAACGACCGGGAGGAGTTCCCAGCCATGGAAGGTTTCGAAAAGACAGAAAGACGATGAATTGGAAGGGAATAGTACACCACAGTCAAAGGAAAACAAAGGACTCAAGGTACCAGAAGAATCCAAGGTGTCAAAGGTGAGACTGAGTGTTTCTGAGTGTTTCCATCCCTAAGACTTATTTGATAGACATGTGACCTGTGCATGTTTTCAGCAGGCACAATGTATCTTGAAGATCAGTGTCCCCTAAGCTAGGTTGCACTTATTTACATCTATTCTAACAATGTACCATCAGAGTAGCATACCATGGACAATCCTGTATGCATCACTTTGTGAATCATAACAGGCCTATTATATATCATTTTGCCATGGACAGAAGTCACAGAACACCCCCAGCATTTCATGGGTCAAGCAGGGCATCACTTCCCACTTGCCACCATGTGTCATTAAAAAGTATCTACTATCCCTCATGGTGGGATGTCACTCCCACCATGGATTATTATCATATGGACAGGGCATCCACAGTAATTCATAGGTCACAGTGGGGCATCACTTCCCACCATGCATCATTAAAGAATATCTGTTATCCATCATGGTGGGGCATCACTCCCACCATGGATCATCATGTGGATAGGACATCCACAGTATTTCATGAGTCACAGCGGGGCATCACTTCCCGCTGTGTATCATCAAAGGGTATCTGGGATTCATCATGGTGGGGCATCACTCCCACCATGGATCATCATGTGGATAGGACATCCACAGCATTTCATAGGTCACGGCAGGGCATCACTTCCCGCCATGCATCATCATGCCATGGATAGGATATCCGCAGCATTTCGTAGGTCACAGCGGGGGGCATCACTTCCCGCCGTGTATCGTCGTGCCTCATGGTGGGACATTAGAGTGGTGTAAAAGAGAGACGTGCTCGTCGCGTTGACAGAGACGTCAAAACCGGGAGTCACGTGACCAGCGGAGAACGAAAATTAAAAACGGAAGAAATAAACCGTTCGACGAAAGAAAAACCAATGGATAAAATTTACTATTGACTTTGACACCACCGTCGGCCGACCTATGAGGGACAAAAGTCCAGAGGAGGGTTCAGACTCGGAGCGTAGCAAAACTTCAGACAGCAAACTAAGTACACGCGAGGGAGGGATAGACAACCTCGTCCTCGAACTACTAGTATACATGGACACGAACAAACTACTAGTAGAGGACAAGGGGAATAGGCTAGTGAATCCAGATACTCATGGAGGTTCAAGTGGTGCAAAAATGTGCGATCGCGCGCACAAAACAATGATCGCGAGCACAAAAGGACGGATTGTGCACACAAAACGAGTGAGCTGACGATCCGCGCACAAAACCATCGTACGAGGGACCACACAATCGCGCGCACAAATGGGACTGAACAAGGTGCGCACAAAGAGTAAATGAGCACAAAGTATAAAAGCTCGGTGCGCTATATTCTCGGTGCAGCGTACTACATACTTTTCGACCGGGGCGCACTACTTTCTCAGTGCAGCGCACTATTTTCAACCAGGGCACACTACTTTTTCGAACGAACACATCATATTTTGGATAGTACACTACTAGTAGGGAACTACAATTATACATAATAAACATGTACCCGTACTGGGTCTACCCGCGGGTACGATGTGGTGGCCAGGTTGGTGCAGACGTGTCATCCTCACTCACGACGCGGTGGTGGTGGCGGTAGGGCTGCCACCGTGACTGCCGTGTCACTATTGATAATGCCGTGGTTAGGGAATGGCACGGGTGGGAGGCACCCGCACCTGGACTCTGTGTTCACGCCGCTTGAAGGGCCGAATGGCAAATGGACGGTGTCGAGCAGCCAGGCGGCGTGGGGGCGTTGAGAGCGAGCAGATGGCGTCGACAGTGAACGGTTGCGCTCGTGTCAACGCCATTCGAACGGCGAGGCATCGAGAGCGAGTGGAGGGTGTCGACAATGAGCGATTACACCCGTGTCGACACCATTCGAATGGCCAGGGGGCGGGAGGCGTCGAGGGCGAGCGGATAGCGTCGACAATGAGCGATTGCACCCGTGTCGAGGCCATTCGAATGGCCATGGGGCGGGAAGCGTCGACAGCGAGCGGTTGCGCTCGTGTCGACTCTGTTCGAACGGCCAGGGGGCGGGAGGCATCGAGGGCGAGTGGAAGGTGTCGACAACGAGCTATTGCGCCCGTGTCGACGCCATTCGAATGGCCAAGCGTGGGGAAGTGTTGAGGGCGAGCGGTTGCGCTCGTGTCGACGCTGTTCAAATGGCCAGCGTCGAGAGCGAATAGATTACATCGACAGCGTGCGGTTGTGCTCGTGCCGACGCCGTGCGAACGGCCAGGTGGCGGGTGGCATTGAGAGCGAGCGGATGGCGTCGACGCCGTTCGAATGGCTAGGTAGTGGCGGCGTCGACGAGGATGAGTGGAAGGTCTCGACGCCATTCGAGCAGGCAAGCGGCGGGGCGTCGAGGACGAGCGGATAGCGTCGACAGCGGACGGTTGCGGCTGCATTGACCGACGCGATGGTGAGGTGGGCGCGGATGTGTCGTCGTTGCTAGCGACGCAGTGGTGGAGTTGGTGTGGGCGCGCCGTTGTCGCTGACGACGTGGTGATGGGGTCGGTGCGGGTGTGCCGTCGTCGCTGACGATGTGATGGCGGGGTCAGTGCTGGCGCGGGTTACTGGGCGCGCACTGTCGTCGTTGACGGTGCAATGCTGAAGTCGGAGCGGGGGCGTCGTCGTCACTGGCGCGGTGGTGGTTGTCGTTGCTGCTGTACCTGCGCGATACCCGTACCCAGGCTACCAGGGGCACTAACGGCTACAAGAATAATTACATTGATCGTGCTCCTTGAACTCGTACCACCATCTGGTCGTGAATTTCCCACGGTTCACTTCGCGAAAATAGAGGAGGTCCAAGCCAACGCACGACGCACAGCAAACCCCTACTAGTAGTGGCTAGCACACTCGCGTTGGATGGACAAGACGGTACGCCCCGCCGCTCGTCGAGTCCTCCCTTGGCGAAGGAGGTTTCGGTGTCGCATGGACACGCTTGTCGAAGTCTGCCTTCACGACCCGCAGACTCAAAACTACGGAATGGAGTCCTCCCTTAGTAAAGGAGGTTCGCAGTGGCACTAGCCGCGCTCCTGTGCCGTGTCTGAAGAGACAGTAAACTATTGCGGGTGAGAAGCCTCTCAATCGTTGTGCGCTCGCACTTGGCCCGTTTTTTTATTCTCCAGTCCTCACCGCTGCCCTGCAGCGACCGCCGGTGGTCGGGAGAGCTGGTTACTGGTCCGCTGAGCCCTCCCTTAGTAAAGGAGGTTTGCAGGAGCAATAGCCCCGCTCGGACGAAGGGGTGGCCCACCCGCCATTCACGGGACTGCTAACGCGGTCTCGGCCAAATCCCGTAGAAGGGTGTCCGGTTGGACATAGGCACATGTAACAGGGGGGAATCGGGTTCTAAAAACCATCCGAGATCTACATGGTCGCAGGACACCCCCGGCCTTCTTGCTTCGCATGGAGGTGGTTAGTCAGGGTGAATACCACACCTTGGCGAGGCAGTGGACTCTTACTGGATTGCGGATCCGTTCGTAGTGCTATTGCAGTCTACAACGAAGCACCAGTAAGGGAATGGGAAGCTCTGCTCGAATTGGTGCTTCGAAGTGCAGAGTGAGCCATGGCATACAAAGGTAGTCCCTTTGTTATGGCCTGAGAGGACAAAATCCCCTGCCGGTTAGTGTTAAGTCCCCAAAAGGACTCACTAGCTCATGTTGTTTCCACGAGACACATATCAGTGGTGGGTCTCGCAAGAGCACCCTTTACTTGGGCCGTCCCTCACCGCTAAACATAATATCAACGAATCTTTCCGAATATTCACAGATCCCACGAAGATCTCTAAGGAACCAGTGTGGCGCCTACAGCTTCCCAAACCCGGTGGTATGCCAACCCCACCGATTACGGTATATACTGATGGATCCTGCCTGCGCAACGGCAAACGAAACGCTGCCTGCGGAGGCGGAGTATGGTTTGCAGAAAACCACCCACTGAACCGCGCAATCCGCGTTCCCGGCCCACACCAATCCAACCAAACCGGAGAACTAGCGGCAATTATAGTTGCCCTACAACTAACCAGCCCGATCACCCCGCTGACCTGCGTCACAGACTCCCGGTACGTAATAGAGGGACTGACACAACACCTCCGAGACTGGGAAAACCAAGGATGGATAAAGACGGCGAATAAGGAATGGTTCCAAGCCGCCGCCTACCAGCTCCGGAGACAGGCAGCCCCAACATACTTTCAATGGATTAAAGGCCACTCTAACCACTACGGAAACGACCAAGCAGACCTCCTAGCTAACCGCGGAGCAAAAAAACCAGAACCAGACGAGATCGACATCTCCGTCCCAAACGAATTCAACATACAAGGTGCAAAACTGCTATCAACCTCCCAAGCGCTCGCGTACACTACAATCATCACAACCACCGCACAATGCCCTCACACGACCCCAACTACCACCAACCTCGAGAGAATACGGTGTGCCCTACAAGAAGTAACGTCGAATGATGAAACTAACGCAACCATCTGGCGCTCGATGAGACACCCTGACATCCGAAGACCTATACAATCATTCCTGTATAGAGCCACTCACAACTCCCTACGAATAGGGAAGTTCTGGTTGCATATCAAAAACCATGAAAACAGAGCGGAGTGCACGTCGTGCGCCACCCCAATAGAATCCCTTGACCACATCCTGACCGAATGCCCGAATAGCGAGAGAGAGACAGTCTGGAACGCAGCACGATCAGTATGGAACATGAGCGACCAAGAATGGCCCTACCCCTCTTTAGGACTTATACTAGGGTGCGGCGCGATCAGCCCACCCAGCGATCAAGGAAAGGTAACCACATCCCAACAAGCACACTGCCGACTCCTACGAATACTAATCTCTGAATCAGCCCACCTAATATGGGTACTCCGCTGTGAACGAGTAATCTCAGAACGCCGACACACCGAGGCCGAGGTAAAGTCACGATGGCTGGACAAGATGAACACACGACTAACAATCGATCGCCGAAGAGCCAGAGCCCACGCGAACACACCCTTAGCAACACGCATACAACGAACTTGGGAGCCCATCCTCCCCGGTGCGACACACCTACCACCTAATTGGGTCACCACCCCTGAGGTTTTAGTGGGTATTAGGCTGCCCAGGCCCTCCAATTAGACCGAGGCCACCGGACAGCCCAGAGCCCCACACCCCCTACCCCACAGTAGGGCGTGCGTAAATGCATTTTTCCTCGGACCGGCAGTCCCCGACAGCCGCCATAAGTGTTCTGTGTAGGACTAGTTTAGACAGTCGCTACATAGTTGTATTCGATGAATACCACTTGTCCAAAAAAAAAAAAAAAAGAAATTAAAGTTGGCGCTGTTTCAATTTGTTCACTGCCACTCGGAATTACCCTGTCCAATGATCACTGGATGTCGCCCCTCACACTCGCCTCGCAGCGTCGGTGGGTAGGAGCCTGGATCACCCCCTACTCGTTTTACTAC
>JBBPTU010000921.1:0-16410 GCA_038094295.1 Tylopilus aff. beelii | reverse complement strand
CCCATGGAAACGGCGTTGCAGCTGACTTTACGAGGCGTCGCTTGCTTGCTGCCAGCGACGACGCGTATTGCGTTTTTTGGGTGCGTTCGGTGGATGTGAGGGCTTCCTCGCTCGGGAGCGCATCGAGTGCCTTTTGCCATGCTTTCACAGCGTCGTTGAATTCGAGTGCGGCCTGTGAGGAAAGTGAGTGGCACGGAGTGAACAGAGGGAGGGGCGGACGTCGTGTGCGGCGGCGAGGCGGGACCAGCCTTTGGCGTACCCCGGGTCGATCGACGTTGCCTGTCATCTATCAGCTCAGCTCGGTACACATGCACGCTACACCGCGCCTACCTGCTCTGCATCCCGTATCGCGTCCAGGTATCTATCAATAACGACACGCAAGACGTTGAGTCCCGACGCGCGCCTAGAGGAGACGCGACGTACTTGGTCATGCCGAAACAGCACGCAGACCGATTGGCGTACAAGACTGCGTTCTGACCATCGATCGCGATCGCTTCCGTGTATTTTTCATGTGCACGCGCAAAGTCTTTTTTGATGAAGAACGCGTTGCCTTCTTCCTTGAGTTGTGCCGCGGTCTGTGGCGCCATGTTCGAGTTTGGAAGAGAGAAGGGCTGAGTTTACCTCGTGGCACTTATAGCCTTGTTGCCGAGTGGCACCAAGGACAATGAGAGGGTACAATCAAACTTTTATCGTGATAATAGTTTGACCTCTCTCCTTTCCGACCACCGATGCAAAGAAGTGGTCCGCCTCGCCATGTGCTCGAGTGTCCATCCAGTTCCAACCCAATGCCCCTCCGCACGGATCCTCATCATCATCATCAGAAACCAACCCCGGTTCGTCTCGACCCTGGCTAAAGTCCAAGTTTTCTGCCAGCACACGAAGGGCCGACGTCCCAAGGCCACGTCGCTGGTGTTCCCTATCCAACGCAGTGACCCAATGCTTCCACCAGCATGCATCAACGCACATGCCACAGGCGATCCAAGATCCCCACTCGTGTTGGTCGCACTACCTCCTCTAGCCCGGAGACACACCAACCGACGAAGCTTCATGTACGAACGGTAAGTCAGACGCCCGGATCTCGGACACCTCGAGCCTCTGGGTCTGATAAGATGCTATGGGCCCCAAGAGCGCCCCTAGCGTGGAAGCGTACCGCATGTACGGACTCTGACATATAGCCATGGGTGCAAGCACCTCTACCCATTTCGAATGGACGGCTCCAACGACGGCCATGTGTATATCTGGGTCTGTGGGAGGCACCCGCCGCATGCTCTTTGGAGGTTTGAACTGTGCGTCGTACAAAGGACGCGCGTTGTGGGCAATATCTCGGATGTCCTCGAATATGTATCGAATGAACGTTTTTTCGACCTCCGTTGGAGGCTCGGATGACGCGCTCGAGTCGCTTGAACAAAAGACGCTGAATTGCTTGTTAAGATGGGAAAATGCGACTGATGAGAACAGTGTTGGGTGGTCGTTGGCATCTGAACGAAGTGGTACCGTGGACCAAAGACAGACTTTGGATGGATCGACATCTTTATTCCTGCTGGTGCGAGGACTTGCGTTAAGGATGGCACCCAAGACTGGGGCACTAAATGGTATATGTCGGGTGAGTAGTGCTGCCACGGTATCGCGAGAGTTGTCGCTCAGATCAACGCGATCGAGTTGTGGATTGGTCATGGTGGGAATCGGAGTCGGAATGTAAAAGAAGCCAAGCGAGTTCTCTCCACCCACTATGACCCAGAAGACCCGGTCTTCTATTCCTTGCTCTGATGATGACCGCACTGAGTATCGTTCCGACTCCCGGTCGTCAAACGACAACTGTTTGATGTCCTTCGCACATGAAAGGTTGACACACTATGACTTTGCTCTGAACGATCTGTTGTAGCAGGGGATTCTTTCTGTCAGGATAGGATTCTGGCGGAGCGCGTCACAGCTGGAGAGGATGTCAACATCGAACAAGGGTAGGTCTTAGCATTTCTAATTGACATAAAGATAATAAATAGTAGATTGAAGGACTGGCACTCGTAAAAATGGCGGACTGCCAGGTTTGGGGATGATACTTATTGACTGATCATCTATTGCACAGGACAGGATCGATGCACAACCAACGTTCGTATCTGGCCCAGCATGCTGAAATGCGATTACCGCGGACCAGACAGGGAATCTGTATGTGATTTTATATCTACTCGCAATGTCAGTAGGCTCCAAGGATCCTACATAGATTATTGGGACCATAGTAGCCTTGTCAATGTGTATACTACCAAAACGGAATAAAATTTGAAGACCTATCGCTGCGGATAACAGTGCTACGGCGTGATCGAGATCGTTTCAACTAGGACATTCACGCCGATCACTGGCATATCGAGTTCATCACGATCGAAACGCGAACGTCCAACCACAACATATATCGTTTTCCACACCCAACTAAATCAAAGCAGCACCAAGAACAGCCTCAGATCGTGAGGACGTAGTATGAAATAGAGCAACTTTGAACTACGACCGGTGGCGGCACGGCTGATAGCTAAATGGCTGACCAGACAAGTTCTGAATCTCGTACGGTCGCATCCGAGTCTTTGGCCGACCTCTGAACTGTATGACCCTGAACGAGGAATAACGCCCCGGTCCAGAAGGCGAGAGGCGAGGACCTGACAACATTGAACGAGGTATGATCCTTTACCTTCACGAACATGGAACGTTGGGACGCGAGAATGGTCCCTCGAGGGATCCGAGGACGAGAGGAATGATAAAAGACCGACTAGATTCGTCGACCAGTGGTGCAACCAAAGCCAAGCTGGATCGATCGTCATGTCGTACGATAAAAGTCGGGTCTCGGATCAGGACGAGCGCTAAAGACGAGTACAAGGTATCGTGGTGCGGTTTGTGGGGTGGATAGCAGGCAGGGTCGTGGATGCATGAACGATCCCTGAGGGCGAGATGACCCTGGGATCTGTGAACTGGACTGATGAGAAACCACGTTTTACGGGTGATATAGTAGGGCTCACGGGGAGCGACCATGCGTGAAGACAGCCATGAATGGGGAGCGTGTTGTTCGCAGCATGACGGTGTCGCACGACGACAACTTGAAGTGGATCGTGTCCGGTACAAAGCAAGACGGCGTCAAGGGGCCACCGTACTCTTGTAATATTCTGCTATGCATGGCCTAGTCTGACTTCAACAGACTGTAATGACGCGGGTCCAACGCGCAACCAGCCGAACTACTCGCGACAAAACTCGCATTATAAGCGCTATCAGCATGAAAGGACTGAGGGTCTATCAAGCCATTGTCGAGCACGACTCCGTCATCACCTCAGGTCCTCCACTTTCCCATTCTCTAGCACGGAAATATCGCGTCACGTCGACTCCAGAACCTGTAGTTGCGTCGTCAACCACCTTTCGCGATGTGAATCGTAAAATAAATCGGGTACGACCTTGAGCGGGATCTTTTGGGGCTACACCCTCACGCAGGCACTACCACAGTACCACAGGTAAATGCGTCCTGCAATGTGATGGAAGACAAGGTATCGAAGGTGCCACCAACCAAATGCGTGCGGATCATCCATCGGACGGTTAGGATCTACACCAAGTGGGGGACGACTTCCTTGGGAGGTTTCAATACGCCATAGACTTCAGTCCCGAGACCATATCGTCGATGCGGACGCACGACAATGACGCGTTCGGATGGCGCACCTATCGACTCGCTTACTGGTCAGCATTAAGAAGAGAGAGCATGGACACGACGAGACAGAGATGGTCGTTTGTAGAACGATTGTACTTTTTCATTGACAAACGTGATATAGGTTCGACAGGCGGTGGGTTCACCTGAACCGAAAAGACAAAGCTGCTATGCCAAGGCGACCGGGTGAATGATGGTTGTTCGTAGATGGCCAGGCCCGACCTCGAGAGCGTCTATACGAATGGGTCGATGTCGTTGGAAGTGTTAGTTCAATGCGATGATGCGGTCGAAGTAAGGACTCTCACCACGACTCTAATGCAACGGTATGGATGCAACCCCATCATCGTGCAAAAGTCATGCACTGGAACCGCTTTGCTCTTTGCTCACCCTACTATCCTCGGTCGACCCTCGAGGGTTCGTACTTCTGGATTGTCAAGGCTTGTTCACCGAGAGAACAGCGCAGTGGGACTTGCAGATGCGACGGTCCCATAGCCACCACCTAAGCAGACCGAAGGCATGTTTAGGTGAGAGACCTGTATACGGCGCGAAAGTAACGAATTCAGCAGGAAGCAGCCCAGTGCTGATGGATAATCACCGTGAACGGACTTTGACTTTACTTCCTGCCAATGCCGACGGACGGACGACAATAAAAAAAGTGCTCGATGCACTTTGAGCAAGATTACCACATCATCATATGATTTACAGTGAAGACAGCAATCAAGATAGAGGGTGCATAAATAGCCGCCAAGGCTGAGATGACCCTGAGAGTTGTGAACCGGATCGATAAGAAACCACGTGTCGCGGGCGATATAAGAGCTCGCGGTGGCCACTAGCATCCACGCACCGTTCGATCCATACCAAGCATGGCCTTCAACCTGTTGCGACGAACGAATGGTGAGCATTTGGCGGAACCTCCACAGCAGCGACGCTAATGAGAGCGCAAGAATCGACTCGGACAGGGGACCGACCTTCGTCGAGGAACAGTCAGAAGAACGATGCAAGGAGGATTGAGACAAGTGGGATGGCGATCAGGACGAGGACCCAAGAGGCGAGTAGTTCGTCTTCTAATATCTTTGGGGCGAACCCGGTCGAAATAGAGGGTAGGGAGAGCATATATGGGGTTGCGCTCCTCCCTGATGGGGAGCATATCATGAGCCGTGACGGAAAAGGCTTCATTCAACGTTGGCTGATGGAAGATGGCAGCAGGATGGAGACAGCGATGAATGGGAATTTCGATGTCCGCAGCATGGCGGTGTCGCGGGACGGCAGATGGATCGTGACTGGCACCTTTGGAGGCGGTGTGCAGGTGTGGAATGCGGAGAGGGACAAGAAGGTGGTGGAGTGGAAGGGACACAGCAATTTGGTGTGTACGGTGGACATTTCTCCGGACGGGTCGAAAATTGCGACGGGGTCGTATCGGACTGCCTGCGTCTGGTCGCAGTCTGGCGAACGACTGCTCGGGCCGTGGGAACATGAACACTGGACGGTCGCAACCAAATTTTCACCCGACGGACAACTCGTCGCGACAGCCACGTATGAGCCTGCCTTCGTTCGAGTCTACGACGCGACGAATGGTCGCCTTCTCCTCGACACCGCAATCGAAACCAACTCAGGCCTAAACAACTCCCTCGCCTGGGGAAGCGACACCAAGCAACTTTTCGCACTGGGTCGCGATGGGTATATCTACCCTGTCGACACGTCCACTGGCACCACACTCTCGAGATGGGCCATCCATAGCAACAAAGATGCCAAATGCATTGCTCTGGTGCACAATGGCACTTTCATTGCAGCCTCGGCCGACTCGAAGGTCTCGTTTTGGGACACTTCGACACACCAGCAAATCAGGACTGTCCTTGAGCATACCCATCCCATCTGGTCCCTAGCCGTATCGAACAATTTTGAGCTCGTGGCCTGCGGAGGCACGAAAATCACCCTTCGAAATCTCTGCAATACGCTACCCCCGTCCTACCTCGTCGATGTAAATGAATCACATCCACCTGACATCAGTACGTTCAATGCCGCCATCATCCATCGTTATTGATGGTCATTGTTGCTAGGTGGCAGCGTTGGTCAGCTCGCGGATACCTTGGAGCATCGCAAGGAGGTCGCCAAGTTGCAACTGGCAATCAGCGAGCAAAGCCAGACAATCAACTCACTGTCCGTGGACCTTTCGGCCGAGGAAATGAAATCAAGTACGTTCGTCCTAGACATCGCTGAGGCTTCCCTCACGATGAATTAGGGAATTTGCAGAAAGCCGTGCAAGACCTGCATGGTCAACTTGCCGCCTCCAAGCGCATGGCTGATCAGGAAATGGATTCCCTCAGTAAAACGATCAACTCACTTTGATCATCTCCGCTTTGCTGACGTTCGTATACACTAGGAAACAAAAACATTCAGCTTGAGAAGGCGAATGAGCAACTCCGTGGAGATTTTGCCACATCTGAACGTACCGCCAATGCCCTACGGTCGGATCTTCGTGCACGAGACGCAAGCTCAAGTATGATTCCCATCTCGAGCAAACCTTTCGCACCCAGGAAGAAAACTTTAGTAGGTCCGTCGCCTTTTAGCATCGTACTTCGCTAACACGTTGTTCTGTTAGACAACGAAATTGCTCGCCTACAGCAGGCGAACCAACAATTCGAACGTAAAGCAGATACCCTTATTCGGATCGTCCGTGCACACGAACGAAAACATGAATGTGAGACTTTGTATGCCCAAGGCCGGATATACGATGCTGTAAGGTCTATTCGCGAGATGGTGAGTACACTAGAAGATGTTGTAAAAGCGGACAGACTACTTTCTAGCTGGCTTGCAGGTGAGTCCCTACCCGCTGAAATACGACATATTTTTGAATTTGGGTGGTCAGAGTTTCGACGGCGATGCGTGAAGACACTAGAAAAAATAGGAGACGAGGCATCCATTGCCGAAAAAAATGACGAGGGAGCTTCAGCTTATGCTGCTGCACTGCTGCTGAACCCTCTGTCCCCAAGTGTTGTCCTGAAAAAGTGGGCATGCTCAATCTTGACGGGTCGCTCTGCGTGCGAGGCTTTGGATGCTGCAGTCGAGGTATTGTTCCCGTACTTGGTCGAATACAAATTTTGACTCCATTCAGTTTACAATATCTAGGTTTCTCGTCTATCGCACCATTTGTGAACTTCTCGAAGAGGATGGTCGCCTCATGGAGGTGATCGAATGTTTCCAGCGGATGAAGAACGATGTATTGGATAACATGACCTCTGAGCGCATAGAATGGGAACAAGGTACATACTTCTGACCGTTGTACAGGCAATGCTAACTTCCCATCCTACTCAGGCTTTCGGGAGCGGTGCATCGAGAAGCTGGTAACTCTGGGCAATGCTGCAAAAGACACTAAACAGCACAATGAGGCCATTGGATATTACTCGGGCGCAATCACACTCGAGCCAAAGAACACATACGAAATTCTGCTGAAGCGTGGCAATGAGGTATTGATTATGGTTTATGCCGTGCAGAGTGTACGTGCTGATCCACACAATCAGCTCATAGAACTCGACCCATCGTCGCACAAGGGCTATGAAGACAAGCATGCTGCACTACATATCATGGGTAACTATAGGGAGGCATTCGAAGCATTTCAGAGGATGCATGTAAAGATCCAAGCCTCGCCTGACCTGGAAATTTATAGTTCGTGTGTCTTCGTTGATTTCCGACAAGGAATTGACTGGTTCTGGGCAGACCTTGGTCGGCAATACATCGACATCACACCCTTGATTCGACACGCAGTCCAGCAAACAATTGGCCCCATGCCGCGGGTACTCATTGACGTTATCACGGGTCGCATGTACGACAAGCGACAGCAAGCAGCCATGTTCGAAGAGCACCCTATCTTTGACGAACTGCGGTCCTCGATGACGACGCGCTCCAGCGTCGACCGTTCGCGGATTGGTGATGAAGTAAAGAACTTCTATCGCTATGCAATGTTCTCCCATCGGTGGGAGGACGGCGAACCTCTTTTCCACGAGGTCCAGAGCATCTCTGTCTACGATCTAGAGCCATCCTCAGCAAACACGAAGCTGCAGATGCTTTGCAAGATTGTCCGTGCTCTCGGATTGCGATGGGTATGGTCAGACACTTGCTGCATCGACAAGGAGAGCAATGTTGTATTGCAAGAGTCACTTGTTGCCATGTTCACGTGGTACCGTGGGTCGTCTGTCACGCTCGTCCACCTCCATGGGGTTTCGTCCGACTCGCAGGAATCGGGCGACCTCCAGAATAGCGTGTGGAATACTCGTGTTTGGACATACCAGGAGTACGTCGCGGCAGAGACAGTCCAATTCTACACGGAGGACTGGAAACCATATCTGAATCTCGAGATGTTCAACCACAAGGAGTCGCCGGCCATCGTTGCGGAGATGGAGCGGGCATCAGGATTTTCAGAACGGCAATTATCAGTACTTCGACCTGGCCTAGACAGAATTCGCGAGAAGTTGTCATTGGCGTCGACGCGCGAAACGACGTATGTCGAGGACATTGCATACTCTTTACTCGGGATCTTCAATTCTTCGATTCCGGTCATATACGGCGAGCGTTACCGTGCGGTTGGTCGTCTTCTGGAACATGTGTTGACTGGCTCTGGAGATGTGTCAATCCTCGCATGGACTGGGGAGGCTGGTATTTATAACAGCTGCATGCCACATGACCTCACTGTCTACCGTGAAGTCGTTCCGCCACATATTCCCCGGTCCATCGAGACGGGTGACATGGCTCGCGCGGTGGCAACATTGCGATCGTCCCGACTCGATCCCTCCGTTCTCGAGACGTTGCACAATCGTCTTTGCTCTCTTCCATCGTCGACCATGTTTTCCAGCCGCCTTCGACTCCCCGGAATCCTCTTTCGCACCTCCGGGGTGATTTGCACTTCGGACCCAGACCCAGAGACGGGGCTTGGTACCTTTCGTGTGACGAGTTCTGCACTCGGAGACATTGAGATCGTGACTGCAGACGACCTCTGTGGAAAGAACGAGCTCTGCATCGTGCATCCATGGATCCGTCCTTTACTCATCCAGGAACACGCAGACAGCGCAACGACGCTCGACAAGACTACCCAGGGGCTTCGGCTACTCGCACGTCTCAGGCAGCCGTTTGGCGGGCTCTTGTTCGAGTCGGTGTCGTTCATGGAGTATAGGCGGGTCGCAACGGACTGTTTGGTCATGGTACGGATTCGCGAGGAGGTTTCGCTGAACGAATTGATAGATGGGGTCAACACGATCGAGGTACTGTAGTCACGGCTTTGGAGAGACTCATGCGCGCGTAGGATCCCGCCAGCACTAGCTATGTCCTACTATTATACGAGGATGCGTCGAATGCGAGAAAAGACTGCGTGGCATGTCTTGCCCTCGAGGCGAGACTTTACGCTGAGGTATTTCGTGCTAGACTACATGGATGGAGAGAAATCTTGTTAAGCAAGGTGACATTTTAGCTTTCAAGAACCCATCGTAACCTTTAAGAAAGAAAGGTTCTGTTGTCATTGACAACAGATCACGCGCGATCGCACGTGGAGTCGAACTCCGAGTCGTTCCGCAGAATCCGCACACACAGCTTTGAAGCCACGTTGCGACAAAATTGCGCTCGCTCGTTTGTTTGGTGATGCCCATACTCCTTCATAATTAGATGACTCCAGTCTGTATCGTGAAGCTTGTTGAACCTCGAGTGGTTGGTAAGCATGCGCATTATGGTTCCGTATATTGCTTGACCTCGTTACTTCAACAGCTTCCGTGCGTCGTAGGTTTCATTACATAGACCTTTCCTTGCTGTAGACCCACTGCCTTGGTCCTCCACCGCTTATAATCTGAAGTGAGCCCTGACTGATGGTGCCTGCCCTGTTTTTTTGTCTCTAGGCTCCCCGTCATGAATGCCATCGTTGCCTCTTCCCATCCCTTACCCGTTGAACAACTCGTACCCAGAGCAAGAGACGGGAGCACTTATGAAGAAGACTTGCGGAGATTCCTACAGGAACTCAGACCCGAAGATACGAGCCAGATACAAGCGACCTTTGCAGACCAAACACTGTCGGATTATGATGTCGCTCTAAATGATCTCCTAGAGCAAGCACGTGGGTTGACACTTTTTCGCCGAGATAGGTCTCTGGCGCGGCGGATCGCTGCTGGAGATGCCGGCATCGAACAAGGGCCAGAGAGACCCGGCCCAATACTACAGCGGGGTAATAGTAGCAGGTGAGGGAAGTTAGCCTATTCGCCCGACACAGGATGATGGAGCGTACATCGAAGAAAAATAATCCAGGCAAATGATTACCAGGCTACCAGGTAGAATCATTATTTTACCTTTGGACAATGACCGACCATTCTATTGTGCAGATTGGACACAGAGCCAACGATTGCATCTGGCCTACAAAGCCCGCAGGCAACCGCTGCAGTGTTAGAAGATCTGACAGCCAATTTGTGTGTTCCTGTGTAGCTCTGTCCTGTCGACACGTGCTGATCAGTGCCACGTAGAAGTCCGACTGGTCACGACTGCATAGCCTGCAAGGACCCTATCTACGGTGCAGAAATCCGCGCATCCTGTGGTCACTACTACGATGTTGCTTGCATCACGAGTTTATTCCAGTCTTCGACCCAAGACGAAACACTGTTTCCCCCTCGTTGTTGCAGGCAACAAATCCCTTTTGCGCAGGTCCAACCATATTTCCAACCAACTCTTGTCACGATATTCCAACAAAAAGACTTGGAATCCAAAACTCCAAAACGCGTGTACTGCTCCTCTCCAGCGTGCGGCCGTTTCCTGGGGCCTCTCTCGGAAGACACTAGCAGGGTATATACTTGTCCCGAACCTGGGTGTAGGAGGCGGACGTGCGCCAAATGTCGCGAAGAACACAGTATCAGTTGGATGTTTTCCTGGAGGCACGCCTGCCGTCCCGATGCAGGCGCTGCGCTCGTCCTCAAGCTCGGGCGCGATTCCGGGTGGGCACGCTGTCCAGGCTGCTCACACGTGGTCGAACGTCGCGGTGGTTGCAAACAGATGACGTGTCGATGCGGCACCGAGTTTTGCTATCACTGCAGCGAGCGATTGAACGCGTGTCGGTGTCGGTAGCTATAGTAGCGTGAGCGATGGATCTCTGTGACGTCCGGAAAGGTAGACTTTTTCTCATTCGTCCTTGTTCTCAGTCTATGCTTAGCTTCGTTGCACTTGTCCTGTTCTGTTCGACTTCTGTGAGATTATATATTTACCTAGTATGTAGATGACCGTATGCGCTGGCCAGCAACCGCAGTCCAGTGCTAGATGCATGCGCACCTACTCAACGCGCATATGTCTGCCTTCTAGCTTTCAGCAGTACGCATCGCGATGTCGATTCGCATACCGAGTCTGCTGATTCCAGCCCCAAACAACACCATGATTCACAGTTCGGTTGTTCACATTCTTTCTGAGCCCGATCTCTGCACTACGATGGATCTGACGTGATGGATACATGTTTGTCCAAGCAAGTCCCAACCCTCACCGTGCCATTTCCCAAATAACCGAGTGAACAACCCCTTCCTGCCTTGCGCCTCTGTCGCCTCCGTCAGCTCGTCGATATGCCTGACCGGAATTAATTCATGCAGCACTTTAATCTTGACCTGATCGTCCTTCAATTCGTCTTTGCCAGCACGTAGTGTGCATTTTTGGAGCACTCGGTGGGTGTGAGGGCGTCCTCGCTCGGGAGCGCATTGAGTGCCTTTTGCCATGCTCCCACAGCATCGCCGAATTCGAGTGCGGCCTGTGAGAAATGAAATGTGAGTGGCACGGGGTGGACAGAGGGAGGGGCGGGACCAGCCTTTGACGGACCCCGGGTCGATCGACGCCTGTCATCTATCAGCTCAGCTCGGTACACGTGCACGCCACACAGCGTCCACCTGCTGAGCGTCCCATATCGCGACCACGTATCTATCAATAACGGCACGCAAGACGTTGAGTCCTGATGCGCGTCCAGAGGAGACGTGACGTACTTGGTCATGCCGAAACAGCACGCAGATCGATTGGCGTACAAGACTGCGTTCTGACTATTGATCACGATCGCTTCCGTGTATTTTTCGTGCGCGTGCGCAGCGTCTTTTTTGATGAAGAACGCGTTTCCGTCTTCTTTGGGTTGTGCCGCGGTCTGTGGCGGCATGTTCGAGTTTGGAAGAGAGAAGGGCTGAGTTTACCTCGTGGCACTTATAACCCTGTTGCCGAGTGGCACCATTGCCGTCTCTTGACATCCTTTGGGGATGATCGAGGACAATGATAGGGTGTAATCAAACTTTTATCGTGATGACAATTGTACGTGATGGTTGTCATGCAGGTGAGAACACTCGACATCTTCCCAGTCACATTCTGCTGTGAGCAGCTCCATTATTAGGCGCTTCGACCATCAATCGATCGAAATGTATGTCCAATGACACAATTTACCTCTCTCCCTTCCGACTACTGACGAAAAGAAGTGGTTACCCTCGCTGTGCGCTCGAGTATCCACCCAGTTCCAACCCAGTCCCCCCCCGCCCGGATCCTGATGATCGTCTGAGACCAATCCCGGTTTGGCCTCGACCCTGGCTAAAGTCCAGCTTCTCTGCTAGTACACGAAGGACCAGCGTCCCAAGACCACGCCACTGGTGTTCCCGGTCCACACGTAGTGCCCCAATGCTCCCATCAATATGCATCAACCCACACGCCACAGGCGATCCTGGATTCCTGCTTGTGTCTGTCGCACTACCTCCCCTAACCCGGAGACATACCGAATACGGCGCCCGCGACATGATATAGGCGTCCGAACGCGGCACCAATGAGGCCCCATGTACGAACGGCAAGTCCGTCGCCCTGATCTCTGACACCTCCAGTCCCTCTAGAACCTGTGTCTGATGTGATGCGACGTGCGTCACGAGCGCCCCAGGCGGGAAGGTGTACCGCACGTACGGACTCTGGTATATAGCCAAGGGTGCGAGCGTCTCTGCCCACATTGAATGGACGGCCCCAACGAGGGCCACTGGGCCTGTGGAAGACACCTCCCACGTGCTTTGCAGGGGTTTGAACGGTGCGTCATACAAAGGACGCGCGTCGCGGGCAATATCGCGGATGTCCTCGAATATGGATCGAATGAATGTTTCCTCCGTTGGAGGTTCGGATGACGCGCTCGACTCGCTTGAACAAAAGACGCTGGATTGCTTGTTGAGATGGGAAAAGGTGACGACTGAGAACAGTGTTGGGTGGTCGTTGGCATCTGAACAGAGGTACCGTGGACCAAAGACAGACTTTGGATGGATCGATATCACTATACTTGCTAGTGCGAGGACCTGCGTTAAGGATCACACCCAAGATTTTGGCACTAAATGGTATGTGTGGGGTGAGTAGTCTGACGAGCGCTGCCACGGTATCGCAGGAGTTGACGCTCAGATCAACGCGATCGAGTTGTGGATTGGTCATGGTGGGAATCGGAGTCGGAATGTAAAAGAAGCCAAAATCACTTCCGCTCGTCAAAATCGCGCGTAGGCGATTAGTTCTCACCATATAGCCAAGCCGCAATGTATCCACCCACTATGACCTAGAAGACCCGGTCTTCTATTCTTTGCTCTGACGATGACCGCATTGAGTATCGTTCCGGCCTGCCAAACGACAACTGAACAGGTTTCGAAGAGAAGTAAGCGTGGTGAATCATTGCTTTGGCCTTCTTTATAATGCTGCCTGTGGGGGACCTTCACAATTTCCCTGGCGCCCTCTCCCCTTTCCTTCCCGCGAACACTGCTACCGTACATCTCTTTTCACTGCCGCCGTACATCTCTTTTCACTGCCCGCCGAACAGCTCGTGCCGAGAGCAATAGGCGGCTTAGACCTGAAGACCCGGTCCGAATCCAGACGTCCTTCGCACGTGAAGGGTTTTCAAACTATGTCCTCACTCTGAACGATCTGTTGTAGCAGCGGATTCTTTCTGTCAGGATAGGATCTTGGCGGAGCGCGTCACAGCTGGAGAGGATGTCAACGTCGAACAAGGGTAGGTCTTACCATTTCTAATCGATACAGGATGATAAATAGTACATCGAAGCACTAGCACTCGTGAAAATGGCGAACTACCGGGCTGGGGCATGATACTTTACGTTTAGAAGATGACTGATCATCTATCGCACAGGATGGATGCAGGACTAGCATTCGTATCTGGCCTAGCATGCTCAAATGCGACTACCGTGGGCCCGACAGGCAATCTGTATGTCACTTTATGTCTACTCGCAACGTCAGTAGCCTCTAAGGATGCTACATAGATTATGGGGACCGTGGTAGCCTTGTCAATGTGTATACTACCAAAACCGAATAAAATTTGAAGACCTATCGCTGCAGGTGATGATGCTACCGCGTGATCGAGATCGTTTCAACTAGGACATTCACGCCAATCACGTCGAGTTCATCACGATCGAAACGCGAACGTCCAACCACGACATATATTGTTTTCGACACCCAACGAAATCAAAGCGGGACCAATTCGCTCACCAAGGACAGCCTCAGATCGTGAGGACATAGTATGAAGTAGGGCAACTTTGAACCGCGACCGGTGGCGGCACGGCCGACAGTTATCGTCAATGCGGACGCACGACAACGGCGTGTTCGGATGGTGGTCCTATCGATTCGCTTGCTGGTCAGCATCGAGAATAGAGAGAATGGATATGACGGGACAGAGATGGTCGTTTGTAGAACGATCGTACTTTTTCATCGACAAATGTGATATAGGTCCGACGAGCGGTGGCTTCACCTGAACCGAAAAGACAAAGCTGCTATGCCAGATGGTTGTTCGTAGATGGCCAGGCCCGACCTCGAAAGCGTCTGTACGTATGGGTCGATGTCGTTGGAAGTGTTAGTTCAATGTGATCATGCGATCGAGGTAAGGACTCTCACCACGACTTTAATGCAACGGCATGGACGTAACCCCATCTTCATGCAAAGTCGTGCATTGGAACCGCCCTACTATCCTCGGTCGACCCTTTGAGGACTTGTACCTCTAGATTGTCAAGACCCTTGACGACATTATTCGCCGAGAGAACAACGCAGTGGGACCTGCAAACGTGACGATCCCTAGCCACCACGAGGGCAAACCGAGGACATGTTTAGATGAGACTTGTAGCTGGCGCAAAAGCAATGAATCCAGCAGGAAGCAGGCGAGTGCTGATAAATAATCACCGTGAACGAGCTCTGACTTTACTTGCTGCCAATACCAACGGACGGACGACCGTGAAAAAAGTGCTCGGTGCCACTTTGAGTGAGATTGCGATATCATCATATGAGTTACAGTGAAGACAGCAATCTAGATAGAGGGTGCGTAAACAGCCGCCGAGGCCGAGAATGACCCTGAGAGTTGTGAGATGGATCGATAAGAAACCACGTGTCGCGGGCGATATAAGAGCTCACGGTGGTCACTAGCATCCACGCACCCTTTGGTCCATACCAAGCATGGCCTTCGACCCGTTGCGACGAATGAATGGTGAGCATTTGGCTGAACCACCAAAGGAGCGAGGCTAATGAGAGCACAAGAATCGACTCGGACGGGGAACCGACCTTCGTCGAGGAACCGTCAGCAGAACGAAGCAAGGGGGGTCGAGACAAGTGGGATGGCGATGGGGACAGGGCCCATAGAAGCGAGTGGTTCGTCTTCCAGTATTGTTGGGGCGAAATCGGTCGAAATCAAGGGTAGGAAGACCATATATGCGGTCGTGCTCCTCCCTGATGGGGAGCATATCATGAGCCGTAACTCGAGCGGTTCCATTCAACGTCGGCGGATCGAAGATGGCAGCAGGGTGGAGACGGCGATGAATGGGAAATTCGATGTCTGCAGCATGGCGGTGTCGCGGGACGGCAAGTGGATCGTGACCGGAACGCGTGGAGGGGATGTTTGGGTGTGGAATGCGGAGACGGACGACAAGGTGAGGGAGTGGAAGGTACACAGCAATTTGGTGTACGCGGTGGACGTCTCGCCGGACGGGTCGAAAATCGCGACCGGGTCGAGGGACAAGACTGTCTGCGTCTGGTCGCAGTCTGGCCAACGGCTGCTTAAGCCGTGGGAACATGAACACTGGGTGGTCGCAACCAAATTTTCACCCGACGGTCGACTCGTCGCGACAGCCACGTGGAGACGCGCCTGCGTTCGAGTCTACGACGCGGCGAATGGCCGCCTTCTCTTCGACGCCGCAATCGAAACCAACTCAGACCAAAGCAATTCCCTTGCCTGGGGAAGCGACACCGAGCAACTTTTCGCCCTGGGTCGCGATGGGTACATCTACGCTCTCGACACGTCCACTGGCACCATACTCTCAAAATGGGCCATCCATAGCAACCAAGATCCCAGATGCATTGCTCTGGCGCACAATGGCACTTTCATCGCAGCCTCGGCCGACTCGATGGTTTCGTTTTGGGACACCTCGACACACCAGCAAATCGGGACCGTCCTCGAGCATACCCATCCCATCTTGTCCCTAGCTATATCCAACAATTTTGATCCCGTGGTCGGCGGAGGCATGGAAATTACCCTTCGAAATCTCTGCCATACGCTACCCCCGTCCTACCTCGTCAATGTAAATGAATCACATCCACCTGACATCAGTACGTTCAATGCCATCATCGTCCATCGTTATCGATAGTTATTGTTGCTAGGTAGCAGCGTCGTTCAGCTCGCGGATACCTTGGAGCACCGCGAGGAGCTCGCCAAGTTGCAACGGGCAATCAGTGAGCAACGCGAGACGATCAAGTCACTGTCC
>JBBPTU010000920.1:0-16414 GCA_038094295.1 Tylopilus aff. beelii | reverse complement strand
GAGATGAGCCAGGGAAACACGTACATGAGCGTGGGTCGTACGAGCGATATCCTCTGAACTTGCTCCATATTCCAAAGCAAGCACGGCTTCCGAGATCATTTCACCGGCATTAGGACCTTGACATCGATTAGATACTGTTCGGTACGGGTACATGGAAGAAAAGCTCACCGATGATGTGCACACCGAGAATTCTATCGGTTTCCTTCTCTGAAAGGAACTTGACGAAACCCTCCGAGTCCTGGTTTGTCTTGGCTCGAGAGTTGGCGGCAAAGGGGAATTTTCCAACGTTATATTGAACACCAGCAGCCTTGAGATCTTGTTCCGTCTGTCCTACCCAAGCAACCTCGGGATGGGTGTAGACGACAGAAGGGATGCCATTGTAGTTGACATGTCCGTGTCCAGTCTTCAGGAACTCGACGGCAGCGATACCTTCTTCCTCGGCCTTGTGAGCGAGCATAGGTCCGAAAGTCACGTCACCGATACACTTGATATTCTTGACCGAAGTGCTGAATTGATCATCGATGATAATCCGACCCTTGTTGTCTTTCTCAACACCGATGGCCTCGAGGTTGAGACCCTCTGTGTACGGACGGCGACCAACAGCGACCAAGACAACGTCGGCGTCGAACTAATAGGTATAAGGTCACTACTTGGACACCACGAAACGTCATTCTCAACATACCGTCTCTTCCTTGTCACCCTTGGCAGATTGCGTCTTAACAACAACCTTGCCATCGACCTTGTCGGCGGACAGGACTTTGGTGTTCAGCTTGAACTTCATGCCCTGTTTCGTCAAGATCTTCTGGAATTGTTTGCTACAAAGATTGGTCAGAACAGTGGGCTACATTGCCGGAAGGTACTCACGCAACCTCCTCGTCAATACCAGCACCGCCGATACCACCCAAGAATTCGACAACAGTGACCTCAGCACCAAGTCGACTCCAAACGCTGCCCATCTCCAAACCAATGATGCCACCACCAATGACGACCATCTTATTTGGTACCTCTTGTAGTTCGAGTGCACCTGTCGAGCTGACGATTTGCTTCTCGTCTATTTGGATGGCGCCTCCGGGGAACGGAGCAACCTCCGAGCCGGTGGCAATGATAATGTTCTTTGCCTCGATTTCCGTCTCGCCACCCTCGAGAAGCTTGACGGATATACGTGTCGGGGAAACGAAAGAACCAGAACCTTTGATGTAGTCCACCTTGTTTTGCTTGAAGAGTACCTCGATACCTTTTGTGAGACCAACGACGGATTGTTCCTTGGCTTTGAGCATCTGAGGCAAGTTAAGTGAAACACCAGAGACTACACACGCTTGAATGAACGACCGATATCACGGTGAAGACGAACACTGCATACCATCGATACCGCGCTTCTGAAGGTCATGCTTTGTCTGGTGGTACAGATGAGAGTTGTTGAGCATGGCTTTTGATGGTATGCATCCAACGTTCAAACATGTTCCGCCGAGCGAACCACGCTTTTCGATACATGCAGTCTAAAATTTGTGAGTAAGGCGTACGAATGGCGCGTATGATCCGATACCTTCAGACCAAGTTGGGCGGCCTTGATGGCTGCGACGTAACCACCGGGGCCTATAGAAGTGGTCAAAACACGCCGTCCGATGGCGAACGTCGGCTTACCTCCACCAATAACGACGGCGTCATACGACCCGGAAGGTGTTGCAAGTCCACGGTGAGCCTGCCACGCACCGACCTGGAGAGTAGCGTGTCGCAACCGCCGTGCGACGTTCTGCGCGCTTGTCAAATATCTATGATGGTCGAAAAAGTGTGAAACGTACTCTTTGGGTTGCTCTCTGCAGTTGCAACATGATGGAAACCTGCAAGTTTGCTGACCGGGCAGAAACGGACATAATACGTGCGAGATACGTCACGTGACTGTCTTTCAAAGCATGACACAGCCACTCGAAGTGGGCCGTTTGCTGAGTACTCCGGTTTCTCGATCCAGTGGTCTTCTTCGATCCAAGTCCATGACATCGACCATAAAACTTTGTCGTGGTCCTTATCTCAAGTGGCGGTGGTAAAACGCCGCCTGCCATCATTTGCTTCCGGAACCACCGATCAAAGTCCCTTTTCCACGATCAGACGTCCTTAGATCGTCCCTCGCGTAAAGGCAGGAGGAATACCATCGAGCCCCAACTCTTTGACGACGATAGGTGATCACGTACCACTGAGCCACGGGACAATGTTTTCTTTTCCATCCGGATAAGATGCGATGCCGCCATCAAATCCTGCACTGGTGTCAGAACAGCCTCCACTGCTTCCGGTACACGGTCGCTACACACGCTGCCAGATAGCAACGGGAGAGGGATGCCTGCATTTAAGGCGGTGGGACACGGCGTGAATGCCTGCTACGCGCCCACCTTCATTCCACGTCTTCTGGTAAGACCCCAAGCTCTCTATGGCACCTGCAACTGGTCCTTCCCGTTCGCTGTCAACTTCTCGGGATGCTGTCGGGTACAGCCCCTCCGCTGGTTCGAGTACGGAATGTTTTCTGCATATTACGGGTGAAATGGTACGCACTAAGACGCTCGCTGAAGCACACTTATCTTACCACCCTGAAGACCAATCCAATCCTTCTCGGTACAGCCATGCCTTTATTCGCTTGGATGAGTAGCCTGACTCGATTCTCCAGAGAATTTTATCGTTGAGCATCCCATGGTGCATTCTGCAATCATGTTTGGACATGCAAGATACAACGCGGGCGTTCTTATCGACCTGAAAGATGGCTACAAGATTGATACAAATAATGAAAAGCAAGTGGAAGAGATGAGAAATAAGCTTCAGTGAGTCTAGTTTGCCTTATCGAATGGGAGTTCGATCTCACTGATGAGCCAAGGCCCGTCATCGAACGGATGAATATGTTTGCACCTCAACACGCTCGGGTGCAGAAAGAGGTTCAAATCGTGTCCTTGGGACTTGTTTCAGTATACTGATCAGAGTTCGCTCAGATGATTCTCTTCAGTAGTCCCACGAAGCCCTTTATTTATCCCTTTCTCAACTCTGCGCGGGTAAACCGACGCGATACGCTAACCATATACAACAATGAAATCAATTCGCTTTACAACACCATGGACCGGACTGCACGCATTGCGTTAAAACCACCCAAGGTCTGGAGCCCGAAGAACTCCTTAACTTACGTGAGGGGCATCATTGCTGCCGTATTGGGGAAGAGACTCGACGACAACGCCGACATTTTTGACCATGGAGCAGACATGTATGTATTTTTCAAACATCCAACATACCTCTTCGGAAGCCTTACCCTCCCTCCATAGCTTACAAGCGACGCGCATTCGGATAATACTCTTTTATGCCCTCCAAAGTACTGCGAAAGCCGATACTCGCAAGTTCTCAGGTAACATCGTTTATCAATACCCCACCATCGCAAGTCTCGCTACTTTCGCAACTCGCACGGCGCTTGCTTGCTTTCGCCAGAGAACCGATGCGAGCCTGGCACGCTGCCAAGAAATGACGAAAACTGTTCAGGTCCATAGCCTTGGCTTTCCAAAACACCGACCATCGACGGGGATACCTCATGAAGATATCGTCTTGATCACGGGTACGACGGGCCTCTTTGGTTCAAATTTACTAGCGCAATTGTTGCAAAGCTCAAAAGTCGCACACGTTTATGCGCTTAATAGGCGGAAAAGCAGACCAGGTTCAAAGTCGGAGAGACAGGCGTCCTTATTGCAAGGATCTGGACTGGATCCTTCTCTGGCGCATCATCCAAAATTGACTTTCCTCGAAGCAGACGCTAGCCGACCTCGTCTCGGTTTACCTGAAGAGCTATACCAACAGGTACTTTTACCATGTGTAGATATAAGTCTCAGTGGACTGATGAGTTGTTCGCAGCTTCTCTCCTCCGTAACACACATTGTGCATAACGCATGGTTGTCTACGGGCGACAATAACCTACCTCTTAGCATCTTTGACAGCAGTTTTCGGATTCTTCGCAACCTTGTTGATTTCGCCCTCTCTAGTCCCTTCCTCATTCCACCCCGCTTCTTGTTCATAAGTTCGATTGACGTCCTCCGAAATACACCCCTGAGCTCTCCTGGACACGCCCCTATAGATGGAGAAGAGTGCCCCGCCGGCCCCGAGGGTCCGGTCAACGCATGCGATGCAGCCGGCAGCGCTTATGGAGAGTCAAAGTGGGTAGGCGAACAGATTCTCGCTGCTGCTGCGTCCGAAACCCCTCTCCGGCCAATCATTGTCCGGGTAGGGCCACTCTGCGGCGCACCTAATGGGCGCTGGCGCGAAGAAGCTCATTTACCCATGATCGTACACCTCGGCGTCACATTAGGGGCGCTTCCCAAAATCGACGAGGTACGTCTTCTCGATCACACGTCACCCTTGTTTCATTTCACTGATCGTGCCCTAGGTCGTACAATGGCTGCCAATGCACACCGCAGCGAAAGCCGTAGCCGAGATGCGCGACGCGTCGGCGCCATACATGCACGTCACCCACCCTTTCCCCGTCTCCTCCCTCTCCCTCTTCCGCTGTCTCGCCGACCAACTCGATCTGCCGCTTGTCCCCCTCGCCGAATGGACCGCCAAACTGGAAAGACACGTGCACACAGCACCAGTCCCCACGTCTTCCGCGCAGCTCGAGGACCCCGCGCTGACGATACTCCGACACCTCCAAGGAGCGCGCGACCCCACCGCCATCGACGCGCTCCCGACGCGGGTGTTCGACCACCCCAACATCACCTCGGACGAAGCCTGGTTCGCATCGCCCACCTTGCACGGGCGGATGTCTCACCTCGGACACGAGGACGTCCGACTCTGGCTGCACCACTGGCGTGAGACGGGCGTCCTCCCCGGACCGAGTTCGCCATAGCCCGCCCATCTCGAGTCCGGCATTCATTTCCCCGGTCGATCCCCCTCGCGCTAGGCTGTACGATTTAGACGCGTCATTGCTAATAAACATGTAAACATGGCTGCATCTTGTGCGTTTCGTTCGAACCCCTGAATGATCGACTTGCGCGGAAGTCTCCCTGCAGGTACATGCATCACGGCAGTGGCGGTCCCTGTTGATGAATGAAAGACTGACGCCAGCCTCAGTGGTACCATAGCGGCGCTTGCAGTTCTCCGGACCGCGGAGCCGGTCTGGTAGGGGCCTCGGCTTGCGTGGACAGCTCAACCTACTCTCATGCCCTCGTCCGCGTACCACTGATGTCTGTTCCTGACCTAGATGAATATATGTCCAGTTGTGGAGACCATCATCTGCAGTGGTTGCGTAGAACGTGATGAAATGCGTTATGCAATACAGACCCGGTATATGCTACAAAACCACCCATCTAGTGATACATCTACACTACAAATCGACCGACGGAAACTCGACCTCACAAAGCCATCGTAATCCCCATCAACACCGGCCAGATCACGAACACGAACCGGAATTTGAGCTTCTCCACGTCCACACCTCGCCGTCCCGCGCTCGCCGCATGCGCTGCCGCCGGTACCCCGCTCGCAGGTATTGTTCCCGACGGTGGCGGGATCCCCGAGGACGTCGTCGATCCAAATCGGGCACTCGCGCCCGTCGTGGTCGAGGTGGACGCAGATCCCGCGGTCGTAGGCACCGATGCCGTCCCAGTTCCCGTTCCGGCCCCAGTCCCGCTCTGCGTCGCCAGCGCCACAACGGGGCTCCCCGCGCTCGTCGTGTTCGCAGGCACGATCAGAAAGTCGGCCGAATAAACCGTCATTGCGATCGGCTGGCTCGTCGTAAATCGAAGGTTACTGCTCGCGCGCGCCCGTCGAGAACGACCGAGGGAAAAAAAAACGACATCGTTCGTCAGCATTGCATCCACATATACGCCGCTCTGTCGACCGATCCGCATCTCGAGACCGAGATTGTATCTCGGTCCAAAACGTACACCATGCCGTTCGACACTGCCATCATCCTGCTGCCTGCTTCGTCTTCCTCGGTCACGGTCACGCCCCTCCGTTGGATCTCGATAAATGCTCCGAGGAGGTTCCACGACCTACGATCAACTCGGAGAAACGTCCGCAGCAGGGCTGCATACAAGCCAAGCGAAAAGCCAAAATGTGATACGCTGCAAGGGCGACCTACAGGCACCTCAGCACATAGGCACCGAGGAGGCGCGTCCCGCCAAGATGCCCAACTGCCCCGGCGGACCGGGAACCGCATGACACACGGCAGGAAGCCGAGGAAAAAGACACGAAACGGAAAAAATAGAGCGAACGAGACCTACAACTTGGACGCCCGCCTCACCACCCGCGGTGGCACTGTCACTTGGCACGTCTTCGCCATGGGATCCACGCCCGAAGCGAGTGGGGCGAGATACGTCTATCAATATTAACATATCGCGATAAGCATAGTACCCAAACGCAAGCGTGATTCGCCATCATCGTCAGCTTCGTACGTGCGCGGAGAACGGAGGGCTTACGTCCGTGTCACTCCATAAGAAAATGTCCAGTGGACCCATGGCGCTCAACTGGGGGTACTTCCAGTCCTCGGTCCAGCTCACGAGCATGGGTTGATCCGCCGTCCAAACTGTCGCTTGTACGGGTTGTGTCGGGTAGATCGAAGCGGAGACGAGTGGGAGGCAGGCTCCAATGAGGACGGAGGCATGAAACATGGCGCGTGTCGGTTTCGTTTCCTTATGGTTTGATAAATATAATACAGACCCGCTGCAGAGATGAAAACGAAATAAAGAGCGGGCGAGACGAAGTCTATGACGAATGAGTGTACGTTGATAACTTGGACAAAATGACAAATCTCAGGGAACGCGCGACGCGATGAGTCACGTGAATAAAAAATCAACCATGGTATTTGCGGGAATCATTCGAGGGTAATCGTAACCTAACTAAACTAAGGAGCGTGACTAATGAAAGGAGTACAAGTGATAAGTAAACTACACCCTTTCTTGTTCTAAAGTACGGTCAAGTGAGAAGTAGAAACCCCAAGGAACATGCGTCGCAGTATTCGTGAGAAAAATTAAGTAAAGTGCCAAGTTCCAAATCATCCGACTCGAAGCGTCTTTATCCTCTCCGAGTCAAAGGTCACAGACAACACGAGATAACAGTTCGCCCTCTGCTTTCACATTATGCGTTCTTTGATTTGCACGGCTCGGAGCCATATCTCACCAGGATGGCTGCCAGTTCTGTCAGACCGGGGTGACCCGCGACGCCAAACGCAACACACACCTTTTCTCGCGCAAGATTCGCCATACCCGCCTGTTCCCTCTTTCCTTTTCATTCCGAATCTTGGTGGCAAAAGACTCCGCTCTAGGCGGGAACACGCCCGGTCCGCAACGCGTTTGAAGATCTACCAGACCTTCGTTCGTCCCTTCCGACTCGAGGACCACTTTGCCGTACCAGCCGGGATCAATGCAGAAACCCTCGACGTTAGGTATAGGGATGCGAACGTTGCGTGCAAGGGATTGTGTTTGTCCTTGCGAGGTAGGGAGAGGTGGACGAATGGTAAACGTGGACCGGTGGACCCAACGAACGACGTCGTGCAAAGCGCCGTGCGGACTGTTGTCGAGTGAGCACGAATCAAAAGAGAACGGGGGGGATACGCACGTCTCCGTCCGAGCCCTGTCCTGCAATAATTGCAAGTTGGTCGCGATCTCGCGCCCCCACGGACTTACGTCAACATAAACGATAGGATTGCAATGGGGGTTATGCGATGCGGAACCACCGATACGAATGACCCGGTGGAAGTATGAAGGGGAGAACGCCAAGCTATGGAAGTACGGTGATAGTTCTCCCATTCGGGAGTATCTGTAGTCCAGATCCTATAGAAGCCGAACGTCAGAAGTTTGTTCGAAACATGAATCCGAGGAGAAGCTTACCACAAGATAGCTCCCGTCCCAAATCAGCCGGCCTAGATTTCCTTCGTCTCCGACAGCAACGTCCCAAACGATGTCGCCCACCCGGAGAAGCTTAAGAACACCGGAACGTTTCAATTCGGCCTCGCACTCCACGATGCTCGCATCAGACAACCAATCTCCCTCAGGAGAAGGAACAAACACCCTGAGGACCGGTGCGCGCCCGAGTCGATAGAGAGGCGATCCGAATTTAGACGCCCCTGGCGATAAAGTACTTGGGTTTCGCTCGTTCTTCCCATGAGAATGGTTACGAGAGTCGGAATAGGAAGACGTCGGGGATGGTGCCCGACTTGATACGCTCTGTCGGCGAGTGCCTGGACGCGATGTCTTCTTAGGCTGGCTAGATTCAATCAACAACTGCATCTTGAGGTACCTGGCCTCGGACTCGGCCTGGGCACGAAGACGGAGAACAACTCGGGTGTAGGCCCGTGTGGTGAGCGCCAAGGTAAGAATGTCCGGCGCATCAGAGGTTGTTGAAGCGTCCCGTTTCGCCGTCTGTCGTTGCAAATATGAGACGGAGAGCCGAGCGTACTCATGTGTTGGCATTGCCACGCCTCTAAGGTAGTTGTGGAGATCCTATGGAACATGTCAGAAGGTGCAAGGACCAAGAGGCGTCGCTGAACTCACCTTCAACGATAGTTCGATTGGCTCTGCCCACTCATACGTCCACTTTGAATACCCGACAGTACTGAGATAACGTTCAAGAACGAATTCGCGCAGAACCCTGCTCTGGAACAATCCCCGCACTTGCTTGTTCGCGCTGTAGAGCGCAAGCCATTCAGAATACGACAAGTACGACAGAAGGAGTGGGAGGAGGTTGGTGTCAGACATGAACGCCAGGATCGGGAAATACGTTGGAGGGGGTGTTGGTTCACGAGGTTCCTCCTCTTCAGCCAGTTGCTTCGCGACAACCTCTACGACATCAGGCGGCGGTGCTTTCTCCAGCCATTGACCACGACGTTGCTGACGGGCAGCCTTGTAATCGTCGGGAGGTGTAGGCGGTGCTCCGTCGGGGAGGCAAGGAGGGGGTGTACCAGAAGCCATGGGAACGTCTTCGTTAGACACGGGTGTCAATGGTGCCTTAAAAACTGGAGGGGTGGTGGGCAACTTGCCGTGGCCATCTTCGCTCAAGGACATATCGTCTTTGCCCATGTGCAGACTCACAGATCCCCCAGAATACGACCTGTTCCTCGGCCTCAACATTTTCACGCCCTGGACTCTAGCAAAGGGATCGTCATCTAGGAGCAATGGATCACCCGGCTGAGGAAGAGCTTTGTGGCAAGGAGCTGTGCCTGGCTTCTGGGGGGTGGAAGGACGTGCCTTGGTCAGAACGCGCGGTCGGTGTTCTGTACCCACGTCGTTCCTGCTGACGGCAGAAGGCGTGCGCTCTATCGCCACCCGCAAGCTACTCAGGCTTGACTGGTGGTTCAGAGGCGGGAGCTCGGTTGAACGCGAGATTGGACTGACTATCCGACCCTCGTGAGAACGCAGATCAATTTGAGGTGCGCCGCGGAACGCGGAGGCGAGAGAGCTGTTGCGCCGAGAGGAAGATGGTTCGAGAGACGCGCATTCGGTGGGCGGAGAAGGGTAAGGGTTCTGCATGGACGAGTTCCTGTCAGTCTTACCGACCGACGCCGACGCGGCGGACGTGGCAGAAAATATCAGAGGTCCCCTTCGCAACGGACCCAAGTCGGTGTTTCCTGAGCGAAGAAGGTCGTACAACATGGGGGTCTGTGCTTGGCGTTCCGTGCGTCCTGTGGAGGAGAGAGTGGAGTGGGAGGGCTGACGAGCAAGCGTTCGCGAACGGTCAGGATAGCTGGTAGGAGGGGCGGTGGGAGCGGTGGTGGAACGGAGAGCCCGAGTGCCAGCGGTCGAGCTGGGGGCAGTGGACGGACGTGGCGTGCGGGAAGACGGGCTGAGACGTTGGGCAGGGTCATGGCAAGCCTGACAATTTATAACGCGTCAGGTCGGAAAGTCGGGGCTAAGTTACGAATAGCTCACGGGATCTAAGCGCCCGCATGTGCGGGTTCTGACGTCAATTACCTAATGCAATCCTAAGTCAGCTGCGAGCCGGGGCAAACAGAGACAAATAACGGCGCAGAAATGGACGTCAAGGGTCGTCGGCGTACGTGTAAGGAGGGCCATCGCGTAGCGCATAGTGCGCCGGCACGATAATCACCGAGCTCCACTTCCGCACTCCCGTCGCCGGCGGGCGCAGCGAGCCCGGAGAGGTGTTATGAAAAGCTGCCATATCTGTCCGTAAAAGGAGGGTAGGTCTCACCTCAGCAGGGGACACCGAACTCGCTGACGTAGATGTGCCATACGATCCGTTGGTTCTCCGGGTGGCATCGGTGTGGTGGCTACCAGAGGAAAGACTCGAACTCGATCCGGGCTTCTGCGGCGTGGTGTGACGGCGGTGTGCACTCGGCGGGGGAGGATGTGGGATGTCCATTTGCGAGGCTTGGGAAGGAGGTGCGGGAGAAGTGTGATGCCGTATGGGTGGGGGAAATGAACGAAATTGATTGACGACCGAGGTCACATTGGCGGCCGATAAGGATTCTTCGAAGTCGAAGTTGGATGCAGGGGGCATTTGTCCGCGAACCACGGCGGGAGGGCGCGAGGAGGGACGGGTAGATGAGGAAGGGGGTGGACTTGATTGTTTTTGTGTGAGAGTGTGGTCGTCAAGGGCGTCGCTTTTCGGATGGGCATCCCGGGCTCGAGTTTGGACCTGTCTAACCGAAATCCTTCGCGGACTTTGTGCCGTAGCAACCGGACTCGGACGAGGAACTGCACTATCGCTGGCATCTACGGAAGCGTTGCTAGCTAGATGGTGATACGAATGTCAGATCGCATTCCATAGGCGGTGTAACGGACGGACCCGGAAGAGGAGTAGACTTTGACTGCGCTGCTGGAGGCGTGTGCTGAGCGGGAGGCATGCCGGACGTGTGGCTATCTAAGCGAGTCGCGCCCGCATCGGCATATGCCTTCCAGGGGTCCCAGACGTCGTCCAGGGGCAGCTCGGGGGCAGGCATAGGGAGCACGGGCGGGGACGCGGCGGGGGGCAGCGCGGGGGGTGCGCGCGCGTCCGAGGCGAGATCTGCGAAGGAAGTGGAGAGGAGGAGCGGGGGAAGGGAAGGGGCCGCATCGGAGGAGAGCCTGTCTGAGCAAGTCGGTTGCTTTGGATCGCGGAGGGAGACTCTTCTGGACAGGGTAACTTTCTTGCGCAGGAAACCGGCCATTGCAAGCTCGAGGGGGTGAGAGTGGGGAAGAAAAGGGGAAAGAAAGAGAGGCTGGTAATTAAAAGGATGGTCCGAACATTAAACTGTCGAGGTTCCCGTAGGGCGAGGATAAGTAATGAGCCCATTCCGACGCTTGTCCCTGCACATAATCTACCCGCGGCGATCTTCTTCGTCACCTGCCTTTTCTGGTACACCACACCACGTCAAACCCGCCCTGGTTCCTCGAAACATTCCGTGGCAACGCGCTGCGCGTTTCTAACCACTGAAACCTACCCCACAGACAGTTTTTTCACAGTTTTCTCCGGGTTTTTCGCTGTGGGATGGCTCTCGTCATTTCCGCGCCAGGGCGAACACGCCCTTGTCGTGTGCATCGTTCCGTACAAGCTGTGACGCGCAAGATGCACATGTTCGCCAACCTGGGCCAGATACGCGAGCTAACGCTCCGTCTTATTCCCACACGGCATGTTGCCGGTTGTCTACCCCCGATAGCTCGCCTTATGGCCGCTCATCATTGCCACTGACGCTAGTCCAACTAGGGAACCAGTCTTTCCATGCCTTCCTTCCAGATCCGAACATCCCGAGATTAGTACACACATCATGTCCGCCAAGATCTGTTCCAACACCGGAACTGCCCGACGCCTCTTACGCTCAACATCGAGCCTACCGCTTCATTCTTGCCATGTCCGCCTTTGCATTGCCATCACTTGACCAGCCCGCCAAACGTATGGTGGCGTTATACTTCCCATTCACCCAATATCCCCCGCGATTGACCTGCCGACAATCTGATCTACTGCTGCGATCAGCTCATTTTCGATCCACTCGAGCACATTTCGAATAGCAGATAGGAGCCGCATGGGCAGATCTCCATCCTGCCCCCCATTAACTTGCGCGATGGCCCTTCGCGATCCATCGCGGTCTCTTCCCCCCATCTTCACTATTCGGCATCCTCTTTGCCAGACTGGTCAACGAATTTACATCCTACGCTTCATTTTTTCGTAAGCGTCCCAACGATCAGCGCAAACTCAGTTACGACAACGAGACCTCCATCGCCCAGGAATTGATCACGTGCCTTCTAGACGATGGGCGTTGCGCACTGAACAATACAAACGGGTTCCCGCTAAATTGCCTTCGGCGTCACCATCACCATTCGCGCTTATGCGTAATAAGTGGCACCCCTTGGAGACGAGGTATGACAGCACGTCTTCTAGCTAGTGAACGTGACTCATCGCTGACCACATCAGCCATTTTAACATCGCGCCGTTGCCAACCCCTGACTTGCTTAAACGCGCACCGAGACATACAATCCCGTAGGTGCCACCCCGAAAAGCTCGTTCGTTCTCCCCGCATCGCTCGCCCACTTGTCGGCTGCGTAACACTGTACTTGCCTCTCATCCAACTTCCAAGTTGACCGTCACCACAGCTCCGGGCGCATATGAATTCGCGGTAAGTCCATGATGTTCCGATTGGAGCGTTACATTAGATGAAATGGGAACAAGGCGGACCGGCGAAGGTATGATATCTCGTCAGCCATCATTTCTCATTCGATATCACGTAGCGCTGACACAAGGTAACACAAATGAAAGAGAAGGAAAAAAAAAGGCCAAGTCTCCACGATTTAACTGCGCAATGGAAGAGCCGACCACCGCCAACATATTAAAGCCGAATCGGAACATCGCCCGTTCTAGTTTATGTGCCCTGTATGTCCGATGATCAACCTCTTTGTCCCCCTAGGACGCAGCGATATGTGTGCCTAGTCACCAGAGTGACTGAGGCACCAACGAGCCGACCACCGCATCCCGCGCGATCATCTGGCGGTGTACTAGCATATGAACTAGCCTACATAGTTGGCGTCTCAATTCAATCGGCTGTGCCTTATCGCACCGTCCTAGTCCACACCGCAGGGATCTAAGGCGGATCTACCTACGTGACGACGAGACGGGCTCGCTCCACAGGCCTCTGCATTTGCATCCATCATGATCATGGTGCCTTTCCAGGGGCATGCGCGCTCACGTTTAATCCACTTGGTTCCCAAACGACGACGACGATCACCCGCTAGGCCTACTTCTCGCCGCCACGTCCGCCACCAATCGGCGTCGCGGGCGGCGCCCTCTGGGCGCAAACTCCGCACTGAGCCCCTCAAGATCGGCTTTCAAAGCTTCAATGAACGGAACGACGTCGTCGGAAGGTGATTATGATGGCGGCCGATGCCTAGTGCGGCGGCCGTCACGATCGTGATGCCCAGAGAACTCGGCTGAGACGCGGGGCTATGCTGAGAGGACGGGACGGGAGATGTGATACGATATGATACGACGTGATGTGAAGATCACAATCATCAGAGAGCGGCCTCGTACGATCGAGATGGGTGATCAAGCATGATGCGACCTCGCGGAAGGGCAGCAAGGTCAGCTGGGCTGGGCCAAGCCCAGGCGCCCAGAAGGGGCTCTGGCCTTTCTGAATTCTGCTGAACACGAGGAGGCGTTCTGACAGGCCTCGTGCGTCGACTATTATGGCACAATAGACCGATATGAATGTTAGTTCTTGCGCCCATCAACGCTTTCGTGCTAAACCTCTTCCATTGACAGTCGAACGTTGTAGGAAGGCCCAGCACCCAACGAAACAATACCACGACGAACGTCTTGTAAGAACCCAGGCGACAGCACATGTGCACACGTCGGGAACGGGCCGACGCCGTTGGGACGCCGCTTTACGGCGAACGCATGACTCGCCGAGGACGGAACCCAGGCTCACGGTAGCTCGCCGGAGGTTCCCGAACTTGTCGATGACCCCCAAACCGACTTTCGAACAAAGACACATCCTCACTCTCGGGTCGTTCGCTTGCCAAGTGCGACGACAGTCAAACACAACTCTATTTCGATCCGTCGCACCCACGGCGAGAACGCCTGGAAAGCAAGTCAGGGGACGCGATGACCCTGAGTTGTGGGCATGGGCGTGCGAGTTCGGCGACTTTGGTTAGAGCGGAACGAGGCGTGGAGACTATGCCCTGGATGGTAGTCGGCGCCGCCGGGCTTCATGCCATGATCTAGACACAGTGGCGCATTCGCGACGTCAAACGTCGCACAGGATGAAAAAGAAAAAAAAGGGAAAAAATGATCAACACGCGGACGATGCTTGACGGCATACCGGTCTTCTAGTACGGCATTCTCCTTTTCGCATCACTTGAAGCTTGACTTCGGGTGACGTGTTAGCGACGTTGTTGTTTTGGCTGCGGGAGAAGCACTCGTCACTTGCCAACCAGTCCATTGTGAGGCTGCCAGTGGCAACGCTACTCGCTAGACTGGACTTTGAGCCTAGGAATGATGGCCATTCCGAACAATGGTACGCGATGTCACACGGTCGCTGTTCTCTGTGTGTCGCTTCTCTCATCCATTCTCTCGAACATTGCCGCACTCGCTCGGAACGCCGATACCGACTCATCACTGCCCAGTCACCACGGCAGCCGCGGATTAAACAAGGAGTGAAAAAGGCGCACGTACGCGTGCTCTTCGGTTCAACGTGAGCCTGACCCCAATCCTGACAATTCGCAGTAAAATTGTGATGCCACACGGCCTGTGTGCGAGAATCGAGAATCCGATCCTGGCCCGACTCTGTCGTAACTTCTACCGTGATGGACCATGATATCGCGATTACCGACCTCAGCCCGCGCCTCGGGTCACCGAGCGCACATCAAGCCATGATACTCCACTGGCACTGCAGGATTTGATACTGTGCCACACATATCAAACAAGACCAGAAAATACCTTACCTACCCTGCCATGGTCAGTAGTATCATGAATATCACCATCACTAAATCTGATCGGATCTGATAATCCAGGTTCCTCATATATGCGCTCCTTCTGGTGAAATGGTACAGGCCAGCTCGGAACCTCCCGTCGACGTCGATCATTGGGCATTGACGCGGATGGCCCGACACGTTCCGACTGATTCTGTCGGCGGAATGACACGAGGTGTTGGTGGTCTTCCCTATTGGCCCATTTGCCTGGTAATTCTGGCATGTGGCGTACGTCCGAGTCGCGTCCTCGCAATGTTCCGCGGAGTTTCTCAGCCAAAAATAAAATATCTTCAAACGTGTGGCGTTCGTCGTACGTGTGAAGGGGTCCCAAGGTTCTGCCACATATATTTCCTGGTTTCGAGTATCAGCGACGTCAAATGCCAAGTTCAAACACGATCGGAGGTGCTCATCTATACCACTGCAAGCTTCTAAATGGTCCATAAGGACTCACTTTGAGCAGCGCGGTGATCGGCCTAGCTCGAATTCTTCTCACATTACCAACTATAGATGTGAATATATACACTCAATCTCAGACTGGAGCGAAGGGTGACAAGTACGCCATCTGCGTCACTGTGTCAAGTCAAAACTCCAAGTTCAGTCGAAAACTCAAACCAAGGTCGGCAGATCGCTAACATGCGAGTGCTTCACCATCTGCATTGTGGTGTCTTATTACCTCACAATCGTCTCAGCGTGACACTTGGCGCGGTCCTTTTACCTCTGGTTCCTTTCCGGTTCCTTCCCATTCAATTACTCCTGAAAGGTATTCCAATAGTGCGGTCCGATCTTACCTGCCATGATTAGGAGTTGGGCCCGGCTGCGGAACTAGAACCGTGGCCTAGGCCTTTGCCTTGCTTCTCGGACATGCGTATGCGCGTGGATGGGAGACGAGACCCAACACGGCGGTCGCGGTCATAGGACGACGAACGAGTGGCGACAATATGAATGCGCGGAGGGTGGGCGTGCGAGAACTCGATACCCGGGACCGAGCTTGTACAGATGTGGTTTGCCTAAACGAGGTTGTATCATCCACTCACATAGAGGCGCGGCCCTCAGAAAGGTGGTTAGGTTCCGTATTCAAGCCAACGACGCCTTGCGACTGTCGTTCCGTCGACATAGGTCTTTGGGATGGCGTATCGGCTATGTGGGTTCCAGGGTTAGTGTTGGGCGAGCTGTTCTTGAGTTGGGTGAGCTAAAGTAGACAATTGAAGGCGTTTTGCGTTAGTACGTGGATTAAAAGCCGAAGATTAGAGACGTATGCTACTGGTCTACGCATTGGGGTTCGAGGAAAAGTGTGCTCACGTATCCCAGAATACAAAGCAGTTGTGGCACAAGCTGAGAAGATAGGAGGCACAGGTCACGATGTGACTCAGACAAAGAGTCACAGCCTCGAACTTGAATTCTCCGACGAGCTCTTAGCGCCTACAAGCTAAGTACTACGATGCTCCATCATTCGTCATCACCCATTTGTACTAAATTATTCTCCACCTGAAATACACGTATAAGTACAACTT
>JBBPTU010000919.1:0-16417 GCA_038094295.1 Tylopilus aff. beelii | reverse complement strand
GGGGAACAGTGGTTTCAGGATGGAAATCTACAATGAGATCACAAAGGAACAGAACGACCAGTTCTGTAAGCAGTCTGGTGAGCTTCCAAGGACAGGTAGTAGCTGTCGTTCGAAGTGGAACAATGTGCGTACAATGTCCTCTCAGGCAATGCTATGAATAGGAATCTACTAAGCTTGATCTTATCTAGCTCAAGAGCAAGTATGCAGTGGTTAGAGGACTCAAAGGAGCATCTGGTTTTCATTACGATGATGAACATGGGGCTGTTGTTGATGCTAGCACTCGAGCAGCATGGGGAGACTATTGCAAGGTATGTATCTATCCATACTATGTTTTTTCTGACCGCTTTTACTAGTCACATCCAAGTGTGGCGAAGTACAAAGGTGCTCCATGGCCCTTCTGGGATGATGTAGCTCCTCTTGTGTCTCCCATTCCAAAACAGTGACACTTACGTGGTAGCAACAAGTGCAAGCATCATGGAAAGGATGTTCCCGCCTCGGTGGAAGGTCCTGCAACTTCAGGCAGCACCAATGAACCAATGGCCGTCGATAGTCAACACAGTACATTTCTCACTAGCCAGTTCCAATTTCGCTAATAGCAAACAGTCAATAATCTAGCCAGTACATCTCCTCAGGTCACGATCCCCCCTGACGATATCACTGTGGATGCAAACACCATCCTTCCTGAAACGCCATCCACATATCTCTCACGTCCCCCTGATTCAGTCATCACCATGTTGACCAGCGTTAGCAAGCAAAAGATCACAAGTGTTGTAGATTCAAAAATTGGTCCAGAAGGTTCGCAGAGATGATCATGCCCATCATCAGTTGCACAACAGAGAGCTGATGGTGTTGAAATGCTCAAACAACTAACAAAGTTCCTTGACAAAGCTGATCCGGAGATGTTCAAGCCCATCGATCTTGGGTCCATAAATACTTCAAAGGTGCCTGTGGCACCTGTCCCACCTGTCCCAGCACAAGCCATGCCATCAACTCCCAGCAACGATGATTGACCGCGCTGCAGATGCCCTTATGTCCTTCAACCTCAGTCCCTCAGAGAATAACGATCTTGCTTCTTACATGAGCGATAAAGAAAATAAGAACATCATCAGCAAACCAGCCCTCAGCTGTCCAGCACTGGCCAGACCTGGCCAGCTTGACAGCCTCTCCAGCTCTTGGTTTGGTTAGTGTTGTTTGGTTTGGTTAGTGTTGTTTGGTTTGGTTAGTGATGTTTGGTTTGGTTAGTGATGTTTGGTTTGGTTAGTGATGTTTGGTTTGGTTAGTGATGTTGGGTTTGGTTAGTGATGTTGGGTTTGGTTAGTGTTGTTGGGTTTGGTTAGTGTTGTTTGGTTTGGTTAGTGATATTTGGTTTGGTTAGTGATATTTGATTTGGTTAGTGTTGTTTGGTTTGGTTAGTGTTGTTTGGTTTGGTTAGTGTTGTTTGGCCAAATTAGGATTATTTGGTCTAGTTAGAATTATTTGGTCAGGTTTGGTTAGTTTTGGTTAGTTTGGTTAGGCATCTTGAGCATCTTGTCCTTCCAACCCTACCCTCCTCCAGTGTCCCCAGACTTTGACAGACCTTGACAGCCCTGTGGCAGTCTGGGAGTGCTGGAGCCTCAATTATAGGGGAGGGCTGGTTTGCTGATGATGGTCAAATTTTTCCTCAGATTCAATCCTGCCTCCTGTGAGACATGGATCAAGAATACCCTTGCTGAAATCCAGACAACAAGACAGATGAACCAAGGGATGGACACAGTGGGGCAAGTGGCGTAATATAGTACTTTTTTTTCTCCTATATGATATGATTGACTAACAGCCATTTTGAAGTCCTGATCATGATACATACATGTTTGTTGTATTCATGTTGTACAAGGTGCATAAGTTACAATTCTATCCCTTGCTCTCTCGACTCACGGTAGTAATCCTGCCACATAGCTTCTGCAATCCGATCGCGTCTTTCCTCTGCCCTCCTCCATTCCGCTGCACCAACTGGACCCTCTGCAAGAAGCCCGAATGCTGCTATATCACCGTCATCTTCATCGGTTTGCTCTAACTGTGCTGCTTGGAATTCCGGTGCAAAGAACGTGTCGGGATCCAACCGTTGGATAAAGTTGTGAATGGCACAGAGCACTGCAGGTATTTGCACTTGTATATCCAAGTGGAATTTGGGTGGGAGGAGCAGGATTCTCCACTGACATTTCATCACCCCAAAGATCCGCTCAATGACATTCCAAAGGTTTGCGTGGCATAAATTGAACAGCTCTTTGCGGTTCTTTGGTCTGATATATAATCGTGAGCATTACAATGTGTTGTGTTTTTTTTTGCTTACCGCAAGTTTGCTTGTTGCCATTCCTTCAGGTGGTATCATACACCACGATATGGAACCAGAAGCATATCTGATCCACCAAATCCCGCATCCATGAGTAGGTATTTCCCTTCCGGTATATACAGGTCATCGTTGCATGCATTCTGCCACATAGTTGCATCCGCCGTGGTGCCGTCTCCTCCAGTCAAGGCATATGTAAACAAGAGATTGAAATTGCATGCAAACAGGCAATTTTGTGAAAGGTAACCCTTTCAGTTTCGCATATTGGGATGCTCCTCGGTTGGTGTAAATGCACGAATGTGCGTCCCATCAACAGCGCCAATACAGTCCTCAAAGTGTACGAAACGAGGATCGCCGCTGATCTTGCTTGACACAGGTGCATCGGCGGCCGGTAACTTGACGTTCGAGGAGTAGAATGGGTCCGATGAAAAAAAATCAAGCATGCTTTTGAAGTACCTGGTAAGCGTTAATTTTTTACTTATTCGACACTAGAGCTGAATGGGGCTTACTTCGAGATAGTCGCCGGCGAGTGCTGAAACCTTTCAGCAACATGTCGAGTGCTCAGACCTGTCACACAGGTATGAAGAAATATTGCAAGTTGTTCTTCGACTGAAATCCTGCGGCGCGATTTTTTAACGCCATTTTCTACTAGCACCTGAACCAGCGCATCAAAGACCACATGCGAGACACCAAGCGATGTTTTGATCCGATCGGGATGGCCGTTGAGGAGCTCGAGCACCCACCCTTCACCGGTCAAGATGGAGGTATGATATGGGATCCTCTCGGCTCGGGGCTGGAAAAGTAGCTGGCAGTAGTAGGTAACATGTGCAATGATGATTGTGAGGAGCACGAGAAGTCGCCGTCGGCGCTCGAGTTCTTTTTGAACGACTGTCTGTGCTTCGAGGTCCATGGAGATGGTGGTGAACTTGTATCAATCATCTTATCTTTTGATCAATCAGTGAGCTCCGGCAACCTTACGCGCATCACGCCATAAATCCCGGACTCGAAGCGAAGTTGTGTAGGTAACCGAAGTACATGTTGGTCATCTAAACAGGACCTTAGTTTGATCTATGCAATTCACCTGCATTCTCATCTCCTTCCGCTACAAAGAGAGGTTCTTCAAGCGAGACCATCGCCGAACTGGATTTCCTTTACCAGGCCTTGCTAGTCATCCTCTACGTCTACTGTTCGCTCCTCGACGAACAAAGGAGACGAGACCGACAGGATGTGTATCGTAACAGCTGGTCTCAACGCTGGTAAACGAATCAAAGCCACCATCTGGTATGCGGACCTTGATGAGGCCAAGCTCTGGGAAACTCTACCAGAGGCCAATGACTCGACACCGGACTGGAATAAGTTCATCATGGCCGTCAAACTCCAGTACCCCGGTTGCGACAGCACTAACTGGTACCACCAGTCTGACCTACAGTACCTCATTGAGGACTACCAGGTAAAAGAGATGCGCTCCCAAGACGACCTCAGAGAGTATACGAGGAAGTTTAACCGGGTCTCCAACTCCCTGCTAACCAACAAGAAACTCGCCGAGACCGAGCGAGATATGTTTTTCTTATCGGGTTTCCCAGCTGACCTTGAACAGCGGATCCACCACTGGCTCGAAATCGTTCAGCTGGACCTTCACCCGGAGGATCCTTATCCAATGGGTGAGGTCTCAAAGGCTGCCAAGTTCCTACTCAGCAGCTCAGCGCTTCAAGCTGCTCGCACAACGGTAACCACGGTCCCTTGTAACTCAGCACTGGTGCAGCCCCGGTCCTCTTGACCGGTGGCACCGGTCCCTTCTTACGCGCTGCCACTGGTGATAAAGGTGGAGTCTAACTTTAGCAAGCACAGCCAGCTTTGCCACTTCTGCAGCGAGCACGGCCATTACACGCGCATGTGCCCGGTTTGCATGGAATACCTGCAGACCGGCAAGGTAGTCCGTGGCACCAACAACCGGTTGTACTTACTGGACGGTGCACCCATCCCATGAGGCCGGTGTCTGAAAGATGCTGTTGACTGAGTGAGGGTGGAACGGGAAGCACAAGCCCCACCGCCTTGCGTAACCGCCGCAATCTTAACTACTCTGTACCCAGAGATGCCAGTCGTGCTTGACATTGACTCGTCAGCTTACCTTGCAATGGAATCTGAACCGGAGGATGAACTGGCCCCGGTTGACACTGACGAGGAGTTTCAGCCATACCTGGCGCAGGCTTGGGCCAGCTTCCAGGCTGACAAAAGTGCCTGGGACAAGGGCAAACGCGTCACCTTTGACGGTGTGCATGTACCACCCTGCCGACGACCTGATAACCGGGTTGCTACCATGTCCAAAGAGCTTCTGTCCCCAGAGCTCCAGGATGACCGACGATCACCCTCTCCGCCACCTGTTTGGGCTCCTGAGCCTTCCTCTTCGTGTCTCCCACCCCACGCTACTATACCAGCCGTGCCCGGTACGTCGAAACTGGCTGTGTCCGGTACCCAGTGACCAGCCGTGCCCAGTAACCCCTGACCAGCCATGTCTGGTAACCTTCCTCCCTGCCCATCCAACACTAATGCCCCTCCTTTCCCCCTCAATCCGCAGTACAAGTACTCGTTCCCTCTTGAGGATGAGGCGGCACCTAACCAGGTTGTTGAGCGGGTCCTCTCGACAACGATCCTGGTACCAGTAAAAGAACTTTTTGTGGTGACCCCAGAGTTCCGGAAGCAATTCCGGGACCTGATGATGGTAAAACGAGTATCTCCCGCCACTGCTGCTAACGTCGTCCATGTGAACGAACTCGCTGGCCAAGATCCGGATGCAGTCAACCGGGAGTATGGTGACCAAGTGCTCCATAACGACGACGGTCAAATCGTGGCTCACCATAGCTTGCCACTCCGGGCCCTTGAGGTTCGAATTCCCGGTTCCAGATTCCCTATCCGGGGTGTCTTGGACTCCGGTTCAGAAATTATTGCGATGCCCAAGCATATCTGGGAGGATCTCGGTCTGCCAATCTGGTCCGACCACATAATGCATATGTCATCGGCAAACACTAACATTGATGCGACAATCGGCATCCTTGAGAATATGACCCTAGACTATGGGGGTGGTCAGGTCCAGGTCCAGGTCCAGATCCTCGCCTGGGCCAACTTCGACCTCTTGCTTGGTCGACCTTTCCACCGCCTCCTCAGCGCTAACACAGAGGACTTTCCGGATGGGTCTCAGACAATCACACTGAAGGACCCGAACACCGGCAAGCAGTTCACACTGCCGATCCAGTCCTGGACAGAGGGTTGCCCTAAGTGCCGAGAGTGCAAAAAGTGCACTAACCACCACTCCGTCATCGAGATGTATTTTTAGACTTCAATGAACGAGTCCTTCACTGGGGAGAGTCCCCTCTTCATTTCCGTTTGCGTTCCCCATTCCCTTTTACTATATCTCCACCACTGGTCTATCACTGGTTACCCCCTCTTTCGACCAGTCCGGTCCCGCCGTCACCGGCCTATTTGTTTTTATCAGCTACACAGTCATCTTTTACCCGGGACACTATCCGCGCCATTTCTTCTGTTTATTCCTACGATACCACTTCGCATGCGCTGGCCTACAAACTGGTCGCAAAGAAGGTCCAGCCAGTACCTGCACCAACCGGTCCTGAATTTCATATCACCTGCTCTTTACCGGACGATCCTCTTGCCGGTCTAAAACCCCTACCTACCTGACCGCCAGACTTTACCCCCGGTATTCATTTCACTCAGGAACGTGCTGATGCACTCGATTTAGATCCAGCCAACTGGCTCACTGTCGAGGAGGTGAAACTTGTACGCTGGCTTGTCCGTGAGCACGAGATGGTGTTTGCTTGGGTACCGACCAAGTGGGGCCGGCTCGATGAGCGGTACTTCCTGCCGGTCAAAATTCCAATGATCCCCCACACGCCATGGGCAATGTGCCACATCCCAGTTCCTCCTGCTATGTGGGACAGGGCCATTCAGATTATCAAGGACTGGATTGCTTCTGGTGTCTACAAACCGTCTACCACCTCCTACCGGTCCCGGTGGTTCTGCGTCCTCAAACAGGACAGGAAATCTCTCCAGCTCATCCACGACCTCCAACCTCTCAACGGCATCACCATCTGGGACTCATCCACTCCTCCCTTCGTCAAACATTCGCCAAGTCTTTTGCCAGTTACACCATCTACGGCATGATGGACCTCTTCGCCAGTTATGACCAATGACCACTCCACCCGGACTCCCGGGATCTCACTACTTTTAACAGCCCGATGGGACCGCACTGGTTGACGACTGTGCCTATGGGGTATATGAATGCTGTGCAGATTGATCAGGCTGACATGTCCTTCATCCTGCAGGACAAGATACCTCGTCACACCTACCTGTTCATCAACAACCTGCCAGTAAAATCGGTCACTACCCGGTACTGGAAATGGGACGGTACGTATGAGACAATACCGGAGAACCCAGGAATCCACCAGTTCATCTGGGAGCACCTGCTCGTCGTCCACCGCATCCTTCAGTGGCTGCAAAATGTTGGCGCCACCATCTTGGCCAAGAAGTTCGTGCTGGCGGCTCCAGACATGACTATCGTCGGTCACAAGTGCACTGCTGACGGCCGGGTGCCTCACAAGGCAAAGGTACAGAAGATCTGGGACTGGCCGGTCTGCGAGAATGTCACCCACGTCAGGGGCTTTCTAGGTGTTTGCAGCATTCTCTGCATCTTCATTAGGAACTTCGCTTCCATTGCCCAGCCCCTGGTCAACCTCATCCGGAAGAACGCTCCCTTCAAATGGGGCAACACTCAGCAGGTGGCTATGCAGCGCCTAAAGGACGAAATCTGCATCTCATCAGCGCTCTGCTGGCTCGATTACGAGTCCGGTCAGGAGATAATTCTGGTGGTTGACACATCAGTCATAGCGGTCAGCTTCATTCTTTCGCAAGAAGGTGATGACAGTAAATGGTATCCCAACTGGTTCGGTTCTATCAGCCTCACCAAGGTTGAGAGCCGGTACTCTCAGGCAAAACTGGAGCTCTATAGTCTTTTCCGGGCCCTTTGGGCCGTTCATATTTTCATCTTTGGTGTTGCTAACTTTACCGTTGAGATGGACGCTAAGTATGTGAAGGGTATGATCAACAACCCAGATCTCCAGCCAAACGCGACCATCAACTGGTGGATTGCCGGTATCCTGCTGTTTAGCTTCCAGCTGGTTCATGTACTGGCCACCTGACATACTGGTGCCAACAGTCTCTCGCGCTGGCCCTCATCTGAAAACAACCCTCCCAATGAGGATGATGTTGGCTTGATGACGTGTACTCCTTCTCCGTCACTTTGCTGAACGACCGTCTCCCCTATCCCCTGACAGCAGCTGACCGCCTGCGACAACCAGTTCTCTACCAGTCCCTTTACCATTACCGGTCGGTGCTCACAAGTGCCGGTCCGGTCCCTTCTACCAACGACCTGGTGATTCCCCAGTCCTCTAAGGCTCTCACCAAAGAGGCTCAACTTGACACCATCTGCTTGTTTCTCAACACCCACCTTCGACCTACCAACCTTTCCAATGCCAACTTCCAATCTTTCATCAACACTGCCACTTGCTTTTTCCTTCTCACCGGCTCCCTCTATTGCCAGGAACCTCATGGCCGGCACCAGCTTGTGCCGCCAGTCGAGTGCCGGTTCGGACTGATCAGAGAGGCTCACGATGACCTCGGGCACAAGGGTGTCTTCTCGGTCTGATCCTGGTTGCTGCTCCAGTTCTGGTGGCCTCTACTTGTGGACGACATCAAATGGTTCGTGTGCACCTGCCACGAGTGCCAAATCCGACAGACCGGTCATTTCCACATACCGCCCATGGTACCAGTCATGGGTGGCCTCTTTCACAAGGTCCATATTGACACAATGGTTATGCCCCAGTCCGGTGGCTACCGGTACATCATACAGGCCCGGTGCACTCTGACCGCATACCCAGAATGACGGATGCTGCATTCTGAAAATGCGCCCGCCATTGCCGCTTTCATTTTTGAGGACATCCTCTGCCATTGGGGTGTCGTCTCTGAACTTGTTACTGACAACGGTACCCCTTTTGTCCAAGCGCTTGATCTACTTGCTGACTGGTATGGTATCCGGCACATCCGGATCTCCCCATACAACTCCCAGGTGAATGGCGTGGTCGAACAGTGTCATTACGATGTCTGGAAGGCCATCGTCAAAAGTACCCAGGGAGGGGAGCTCCGCTGGTCTTTGACCGCTCACTCTGTTTTCTGGGCCGAGTGCGTCACAATCCTCAAGTCAACCGGCCTCTCGCCATACTTCATGGTACATGGGGTAGAACCCCTATTCCCTTTTGATCTTGCTGAAGCAATGTTCCTTGTACTGGCACTGGCTGACAATGAAGTTTCTAGAACCGCCCTGATTGCTTGGCGAGTGTTGCAACTCCAAAAGCATCAGGAAGACATCGCGGCCATGTGCCAAGGTGCACTAGCTGCCCGGTTCGCTTCCTTGAAGCAATTTGAGGCACACTTCAGGAACCGGAACCGGTCCCCCGACTTCGTGACCGGCGATCTCGTACTCATCTGGAACTCCCAGGTTGAGAAAGAGTTGAACCGGAAGACAAAACCCCAGTATATCAGTCCAATGGTTGTCCTCCAACGGACGACCAGCGGGTCGTATCTACTGGCAGAACTCGATGGCTCTGTCTCAAAGTTGCAGTACGCGGTGTTCCGCCTGCTCCCATACTACCTGAGGAGCGCAATCGACATCCCAGTCACAGACCTCACCAGTCTTGGCGACCAGGACCTTGATTCGTATGATGCCGAGGACAATTTCATTGAGGAAGATGAGCAGGTCATGTCTAACAACTGACCGGTCTCCATGGATACCCATTGCCCCTGACTCGTTTCATGTACTCGTTCCACCCTGGCGCACGACCAGTGTCTATGTTTCACCCCAGGATTCGACCGGCGACCTCATTTCCATCCCGGTCTTTGTCCAGTGTCTCATTCATACACAAAACCATCACTAAAAACATCACAGACAGTCTTATGATATATCTCCGCACTTAATATCCAAGTCCCCCGCGTTTCATCTCTCCAGTACATACAACAGAAAGACAAAAAGCCAAAAATATGTTTCCCCTCTTCTCTCATCTCGATAATACTGTCACTACTACTAATTTCTGATCTTCTTATGTGCATCGAGACCATGCCCCTTTTTCCCTGACTTGTTTTCTTCGAACCTGGTGACCGGTCGCATCGACCGGCGCCGGTCCTTGTGTCCCGATTGCACCAGTACCACCAGTCAATGTACATCCGGCAGGTGTAGACGAAGACAGACGACCAATGAAGACAAGTCGAGCGGTACCTCGCAAACCGGTGTCGTTTCCCTTCTGGTTTCGCTTCGTTTCTCACTCATTTTTGTTTCGTTTTCATACTCAGGATCACCCAGAACGGACTGGACACACGATGCGATTCATATGGTACATACGGGACACTGTTCAAAGACTATGCTACTTGGGACATTGTTCGGATTCTACACTATGCGTAATTGTTCAGGAAAGACGACTGCTGGTACCTACTTCGGGAGCGCCCTCTTCATCTGGTTGATCATCTCCCTCAACTCCTCGTACTGGTCCTTCATCGCCATCAGGCCGGCCAGAGCCGTCTTGAGCTCGGTGTGTTGATGCGTGACCGCAGTGTCCAGGTCATACAGGTTCCTTTTCATCAACTTGAGCGGCAAGGCGTGACCGGGCTTGCGAACGCTGCTACCCAGTCCCTTCGGGGTCATGTCCTCTTCCTCCTCCTCAATTTCGTCCTCTTCCTCGTCAACATCGGAGTCGACCTCAATGACTTCTACTGGGACCGTGACCTTGCAGTGAGGGCAGGTGAATTTTGCTAAGAAACTGGTCAGTAACAGTTGCGACCAGTATAACTGGTCCACTTACTGGGCACCTTCCCCTTCTCCACCTTTGACGATGTGGAGGGTTTCTTTGCGAGCGTGGCCCGACCGATCGACTTCTCACACTTCTCCTTCACTGCCTTGCACCAGTTGCACGCCTGGTTGAAGATGCCTTCACAGGCCACCTTGTGCCGCTCGCACTGGGCGCATTTGATGGCATGGACCATTATCAGCTTGCCAGTCTTCGACTTCTTCGTCTTGACCGGTGATTCAACCTCCTCCTCCTCAGTGATGGTGCACAATCTCTGCCAACCAGTTAGCATGCGATCACCCAACCGGTTGGTTAACCGGTACAATCGACACTCACCTTAGCCAGCCGGTCCCCTGCTCCCTCGTTACCTGATCAGCTGGAAAGGCTATTCTGACTCCGAAGACTCATGGGAAAGCATACCAGGCCAAACATCGCAAAGACTTCCCCCTGGAAAAGTAACACCCTTGTTCCCCCTTACCACCATGTTCACCACCTATGACCTCATTGCTCTCATCCTCACCTATGTATTTCTGGCCTTCTTGACCCTCCTTTATTTCCACCAACATCTTGTGGTTGTGTTCCTCCTGCGACTCTCTGCCCAAGAGATCTCTCCACATGATCAGGAAGGATGCAATTGGACCCTAATCTCCCCAGTTGTTCCTGCTCAACTAAACAGCCCACTTAGGGAATGGTCCAGACCTCCAACCACCCCACCCTCTTGCATTCCCACACCCATTCTGTGCATTCCCACCCCACTGCCTCTGTCTCACACACTGACCCCTGAGCCCACCATGCCACCAGCGCCACTAATGTCACCACTTCCTGATGAGGAACTTGTGTGGAGATGGCAACACCAGTGGGAACCTGAGGCTCCCAGGGAGGCCTCTATCAAGGAGGACGAATAAAAAGAGTATGTTCTTTGTTCCCTGGTATCCCCTCAACTCTCTGCTTTGGGAACCCAGGAAAAGTCACCCCAGCCCCCCATCCCCTTCATCTTGGGAGATGATGATCTCCCTGCCCTTGAGTCATTGGATGATGGGGAGTCCTCCACCCAAGCCGATGCTGGATGGGATCCCACCTCAGCCCATTTGGGCAGGGCCTATCATGGTAAGGATATCCCCCACTCTGCCATCAAAGCTGTCAACCACTCAGTCCAATGATCTGCTGAACTCACCGCCACTGCCCCAGTCTCTGTCCCTGCTCACTCCCCCAAGCCGGAAGCTAACCCTTCTCCCTACTACTGAGGGTTGTGCTTCAAGTGCAACCAATCCAGCCACTACCAGCCCAAATGCCCCTCCTACCTTTGCCCCAGCTGCAGAAAGTACACCCCCAGATATGCACAATGTTATGGGCTGGGAAAAAATCTACACCCAATACAATGAGTTAAACTACATGATTGATAGGACCACTGAAGCCCTCATTGGTGCTGGACTTCTCAGTATAATGGAGCAGGACGTGTTCCTGGTGTATCCTATGGGGGATTCTGATGTGGAAAACCCAACCACAAAGTAGCTGGGTACCTGGTTTCTTTGCTTTGCCTTCCTTTCTTTCTTGATCAGTATCTGATCTATCTTGTACACTGCCATACGGACACATTAGAAGCATGTCACTACCTTCTGCAGTCTGCAGTATGTTCTTCCCTTCTTTCATATCTCTTATTGCTTGCATTGCCTTCGGATGGAGCTTGTAGTATTTGATTTTGTCTCAGATGCTTTCCTCCTCCTGCTATATCTCTTACTATGGTAGTTGTTTCCCATCCCCTTCATAGTTACATATAAAAGCGCCACTATCAGCACTCTGTTACAGTTTGGACTGACATGGCGCACCACCAAGAAGATCTCCACTTCGCACTTCAGGAAGCCATCATCAATGGCTTCTACCAAGGAGTCGTCACATACGTCGACGATGAAGTATTACCAGGAGGGGACTTCCCTTGGGACACCATTGAGGACCACTTCGCTACGAACAAGGGGATCCTGGACTGACTCCACAGTTGGTTCAACTGCTTTTCCCTTCTTCATTCCATGTTCTGCGCGGGCCCGCACCGCAACCTTTATTCTTGCTTATTTCATCCTGTACACCACAATATGGACTCTATTTAACCTTTCTCACTTACCTAACATGTATTCCCAGGGACGTGAGAAGTGATCTCATGTTGTCGCCTCAGTTCTCTCATGGACGCTACCCCACTCCCATAGCCATATCTCTCATTATGGTTACGTTTCCCCAGCCCCACATACTTACGTATAAATACCCGTCGATAGCGCCCTGTACTTCAGTTTGATCTACGCAATCAACCTGCGTTCTCATTTCATTCCACTGTGAAGATAGGTTCTTCCAGTGAGACCCCCGCAGAACTGGACTTCCTCTATCACGCCTTACTAGTTATCCTCTACATCTATTGTTCATTACTTGACGAACAGAGGAGAAGAGAACAACAGGACGCGTCTCGTAACACACTCATGTACTCTAGTTAGATCTACACAATCCATAGCATAATTTACTTGCACCACTCCCTGAGTGAGACCCTCCATTTTGGCTAGGAATTCCCATACTTGTGTCATCGTCGCGTTTACCTTTATGTGGTCCTTGAGAACGTACCTTCGAGCCTTGTCTCTATTGGTTCTCGACATCATAGTGCACTATTGCGTTAACACACAATACACTTGCCCAGTTAAACCTTGACCCTGCCCCCTCTGCAGAGATATCAGACATCCTGAGGTCCTCTGTACTGCTGACCTTAATCCTGAATTCTTTGATTGGGATGACAACGATGCTGTGTGGAACGATGGGGATATGGATGGACCAGATAGATGTTGAGGTGCAGCCTCAACCTTGGCAGGGAGGTAATGTTACTGTCTGGGACAATATGCTGTGCCACCAAGAGCAGCTGGACTATGCCCTTAAGGAGGCAATCCTAGACACTACTTACCAAGGGTATGTCTTGTTCATCGAGGGAGAAGTTCTCCACAGGCCCTCCTTTCCATGGGAGGACATGGAGGACACTTTCGGTGTGGCAGGGGATTGACTCCCCTGACTCCATGGTTGGCTAGATTCATTTTCTCTCCTTTCATCTATGTTTTCCCAAGGTCTGTCTTGCAATCTCTATTCAATCTTACTATATCCTGTACACCACCATACAGACTCAGTTTAGAGATCTTCCCAAGTCCTCACTTATGCTTCCCATGACTGTGAGAACTCTCTCATAGTCTTATCTTGTTTTTCCATTGGACGCTATCTCTCCTTTAGTTGTATCTCTCATTGTAGCTATGTTTTCCCACTTACCCAGTTACGTATAAAAGCCCTAGATTGACACCATGTACTTTAGTTTGATCTATGCAATCCACTGTTATCTTTTCATTCCACTTGTGAGGAAGACCCCCTTGAGACTTCAGGAAGAAGTCTCTTGTTGTCACTCTGGAACCTCTCACCATTGTGATCTTCACTGTCAGAACTCTTGCCCTCCTCCTCCTATTCACCTTCTGGCTCCTCACAGGAGTTCTCAATACCTTCTTCGATAACCTCACTGAGTGGACTCAATCCCTGTTCTCGCACCAGAACTAGGGAAAACAACGCTCACATGTCAACACTATCTATACCTAATTAGTAGTACATCCCCAAAAAAATATTTGTGTATTTATAGCTATTTCATTTGACTTTATATGACCTACCCTCTCTGAGTACCCTCTAAATATGACCTATTACCCAAAAATGGCCATATCTTAAGATTGTGTAATAGAATAAACAAAACCAAACATGTTCTAGAATGCCAATAGTCATTACTAGCTACCAGCTGAAGTGCTGAGACTAAAATTTTCTGATAGAATTGATCTAAGCATCATTCCCACTCAACCTCTTTAGATCATACATGGTATATACATCATGTTACTTATTTCTGGATTTTGACATGTCCAAAAATGGCCATATATTTTTGATTGTGTTAACTAATTAACAAGACTAAATATGTTCCAGAAAGATGGGAGTCCATACTATATTCTGACTGAATATCCCCAATCAAAATTTACACATTTTAGATCTGAATTGGTTGATCTTTTGAAGGGCCAATTGCAACTAGTCTATATAGAATTAAAAGCCCATTCAGGACTGGTTTTGTCTTTATCCTGGCAGATTTGGTTAAAAGACTGAACTAAATCAGACCTTCAAATTCTACATCCAATTGCCCTAAAAGAACAGTGAGATGCCTATAAGTCTTAAAGTGCCAGGAGGATTAGAAAAACTCTAGATGACAAGACTAGGTTATCCTGGAGCTGGAGGAGTCCATTTTGTACTAATTAACTATTTACTTTAGTATATAGTAGTTCTAAGCCTATGCTATACTAGAGCTCAGAGTATTTGGTCTAGAGTGCAGCATGATGGCTCTCATAAAGAAGGATTTGAATAAGCATGGTGATATCTGTGCCCAAGGCATATGGTTGTATTTATGTGATTGTCATATGTCATTCTAGAGGAAGAGGAAGAGATAACATGAGGGAAGGATAATGGTTACATAGCTTTGCTATATGGGAAGGGTAATAGGGTCAAGGGAAATAGTTAGGACCTATGGGCTAGATTATCCTTGGAGGAAAGAAAAGAGTATTAAGTAACTCATAGTGAGTCATGACTAAGTAACCTGACTGATGTCTGACTGATACTAGTGTTTAGCACTAGGCAAAATTGTATTTGTAACACTATCAGGACAATCATCAATCTATAAGCCACAAGGATATCATGATACTCATTAGTATATTTATGCTTATGGTTATAAACCATCAGAATAGGTATTAGTACACTTTTATTCATCAGTATACTTTTGTAAGTTATCAAGTCATTGGTACATATTTGTAAGCCATCAGGACAGTCATCAGTACACTTTTTCAAGTCATCAGTACTCTTGTAAGCCATCAGGACAGTCATCAGTGCACTTTTTCAAGGCATCAGTACTCTTGTAAGCCATCAGGACAGTCATCAGTGCACTTTTTCAAGTCATCAGTACTCTTGTAAGCCATCAGGACAGTCATCAGTGCACTTTTTCAAGGCATCAGTACACTTGTAAGCCATCAGGACAGTCATCAGTGCACTTTTTCAAGGCATCAGTACACTTGTAAGCCATCAGGACAGTCATCAGTGCACTTTTTCAAGGCATCAGTACTCTTGTACGCCATCAGAACAGTCATCAGTACACTTGTAAGCCATCAGGACAGTCATCAGTACACTTTTCCAAGGCATCGGTACACTTGTAAACCATCAGGACAGTTATCAGTACACTGTTATATAAGCTATTTATCAGATCATCAGGACATCAGAACATCAGGATGTTTACAATCCTATAAATGAAGAGTCATAAGGGTAGGAAAGAACCGGGGCATGATAGGGGGAAGTCTCGAAAAAATGGATCGCTGACACCATTTAAACGAAAACGTTGTGCTTCACGTAAGAATTCTTGAAGGTCCCTGGGATCGGCATTGGACTTTGCAATCTGGAGTTGTGCAATGGTATTCAAGCCCGTCCGCGTTTCATGCCGAAAAGCGTCACCGAAGTGTTTGTACATCGCTGTGGTGACTGGAGACGTTTTCCCGCCAACGCATGCGAGCATCACAGCTTCGGGGGTATCTGCGATATAAGCTACAAGGGGCGTAAAACAGTACCGCAGTTGGCCGTTCGGGTCAGGGAGCATAATGCCGTGCTGGGCAGCCTTCTTGACCGGTTCGAGAACGACGTCTAAGCACTTGTGAACAAGCCTATCTTCCAAGAGGCTGCGTAGGCGCTTGTTCTTATGTACAAATTTTGGGACAGGTAGTAGAGCAGTAAGCATGAATGAATTTGACGACAGCTTGAGGCGCGTAGACATCTTGATGTTAGTGAGGCTGATTAGGAGAGGGTGGGCGACTCTACCACCACACAACGTGGTGATATTGGTTTTATCTGAGGTGAGGATGACGCCGAGAAGGGTTGCGCCCGCAGGAATACACTCCTAGGATATATTAATTGAGCTATGGCGATGGTTGAGACGGCAAACGTACCTGCATAGTCCAAGCGCCGTCACCGGTCATCCATTCAGTGTACACGCGACATCGTCTCTCTGGAGTCTTGTAGACGCGTTGGGGAATCCAGTCGAGACAGTCTTGAAACAAGGGGTGATTCAACAACCATGCAATACACTCTAAGGCGTCGCGCCAGTAGAGGTACACACGCT
>JBBPTU010000918.1:0-16423 GCA_038094295.1 Tylopilus aff. beelii | reverse complement strand
AACAAAATGCGTGACAATTTGCTGGGTGTCTATCAGGGGAGACAGAATACTAGATCAGCTACACGCTCGGGTGGCATAGTATGACATACCAAGGATGCTTGGAGTGGCAAGTCCAGCTGCATCTTTGGACACGCTCGTGGGTATGCTGGGTGTCGAAACCGCACAAGGAAGGGTGGCGAGGTTCAAGTTGATAAAACAATCAGACCTGTAAGAGTAGCCGTCGTCATCAAGCTTGAACACTTAAGTCGCGTTCTGGAGACTAGTCAGTCCCACAATGTCGTAAAAGTGGTTCGGGGTGCACTGGGGGGGGTCACTGAGACTGGTAGCTTTTGGGGACAGTGAGCCCGAGTGACGGACTCGGAGGCGAATGTGGTGGGCGCGGGAATAACTTCTCTAAAACAAATTCTGCCTCGCACACAGCCTGACGCTCGCTTGGTTCGAGCCCTCGAAGCCCGCCCGCCGCACCGTCCAAGCGCGGACCCGAGTCACGGATCCACGCAATTTCGATGAGGGCGAACAGCAGCAAATCATCTCATCTCGGAAGCCCCCATCACTCACCTGCCGGTGCGCCAGCTCTCCAAGTTAGTCTTGTTCACAGACGCATCACCCCTCGACGACCCCAATTGCACGCGCCATATATCGCTGTGGACTAACGATGGGCTCCATGTTCACATGGGGTCGTTCAGCATGCTCGAGTAGCAGCTCGACGTAGAGCTCGACGGTATGCGGATGTGGCGAGGGTGCCAGGATACGGTGCGTCGTGACTTGGGAGGTAACATGTCATCTGTTAATCGTCAGGTGCTCCTTGTCCTGCGGGAGGACTGGTGCGCGCTTTGTTAGAGGGTGCTGGAGGGATATACCATCTCATGACGGGTACTATGTATCTGTGATTTTGCAGTACAATACCAATGCTGCAGGGCCGCCGCCTACAAGATAGTCGGCACATTGGCCTGATATTTCATGTCCCACATGAGACAGATCGGTAATCCACTTTATATTCTTCAGATGATCAGGAGTGAGTATTACGAGTAACAACGTTGGAACAAAAGGATCACAACAAAGAGGACTAGCAAGAGAATGAACTAAGCACCGATGTGAATGTAAAGCACCCGTTGATCGATCGTCACCACAGACTTCGGCACCGTCCTCATCGTCTCATTCAGCGCAAACGCAGCCTGCCTATAGTCCAGACGACCTGATCCGTCCAACATAAGCTTGTAAAACCTTGACGTGATCTCATTCGTCGCCCCGTCGTCCACAGACCACATCGTCCCGATCACGGATCGGAATCCGAGGAACTGCATTGCCGATGCGAGGTGGATCGACTCGTCTGGGCTCTCCTCATCTCCGACTGTCGTCCGACAAGCAGAAAGATACGCAAACTCCGGGTTCTTTAACTCGCACCGAATGATTTGTTCGATCGTGAAATGTCCGTCCTGGAGAGCGAACGCAGACTTGAACGGTTGCTTGCGGTTTGGAAGACCGTGGCATGCGAGGTGCACCCATTCGTTCCTCCCCAATTCCTCTGCGACCAGTTGGATTTTGGATTCTTCCCCCTCGATTTGCTTGAACGTAGCAGCATCTTTGACATCCTCGCCTATCCTCACCAACTCAGAGCGGACGGACAGTAGTTTCCTCTCCCCGACAGCATTCGCTTGGCCGATCGCAATGAATCGTTTCACATCACTTGCTGACCCGGCGTCGTGGATCCGTCTGGCTCGAATGAGGGCACCCAAGGTGGGAGTATAAGACGAGATGTACAGATCTGGAAGATTCTGCTGTCCCACACGATATGTTCCGGCGGCATGCAAAGGAAGGTTTGAAAACTCGGCGGTAGGACACCACCATATGCGAGATTGTAAAGGCAGGAAGGTCTGGAGAGAACGGACCACGGGGAAGACGGCAATTTCCCAGAGGTCCTTTAAGATTTCGACGAGAGCATTTGTGACATCTCTGATGTTTGCACGCTTAGGCAAACCAAGAAATTTTGACGATAGCCTTCCAACATATGCTTTCGTGATTGACAGCGAAATCCGAATGGGATCCCGGTTGTCTACGATGATGAGCGCGTCGCAACTGTATTGGCCCGCATTCACGACGATGACAGGCCCTTCTCTAGCTGCACGTTGAAGATCCAAGAACGGTGAGGGAAGAAGGAAACGAGAGAGACCAGGTAACCTGCGGATTGCACTGACGATCCTCTGCATTTCGAGATTGAGGTGACACACATGATCGTGTTGGTATTCGTCGCTCGAATGGAGGGCCCCACGGATGCGAGTTGACAGCTCGGTAAATTTATTTGCCAACATCTCTCCATCTGGACCAAATGCGATGACCTCGTCGAGCGATGAATGCAGGCGAGTGAGCTGGTTCCAGAACACACCTCGCCCTTGCTCCAGTAGTTCCACTGCACGTTTTTTGGTACCATTACGTAGGCAAGCGGAGAATGCGTCGACTGCGACTGACGAGGTATGCTCTTTAAGGATGGCGAGATGCTGTGGCGATGATGGAAGAAGGGAGATGTGTTCGTCGAGCAATCGGAGATATGTTTCATATGCCAGACACGCGGACGGGTGATTGAATTCTTCAGCTGCGTGGATCCATTCTCGAGTGCCACTTAGATCCCCTGAAGACACCATATAAGACACATTGGCAAACTGAGCATATAAACGAAATGCCTCTTCCAGGTCGCTCGACTGTCATTGGAATAAGTAAAATATGGAACAATATATGAAGGAACTCACTATTGCATTAAGCTTATAGCGGATGCAGAGCAGGTATGTAAGAGTCCATAAGGATGTCCAGCGATTAGGGTGTCCTTGCACCTGCAGCTCGAGAGCTTCTCTGGCGAGGATGATGGCCTCGCTGAGATCGGAGGGGTCACCCAACTTGTTGTGGCGACAGGAGAGATTGTTTGCCAGGTTATTCAAAGAATCCGAGCGAAGAGGGTGGCCTTCCGGACGCAGCGCAAGAGCCTCTTGGTCGAGAGCAATGGATTCATCCAGATCTGAAATTGTGCCAAATTTCACATAGCGATCGAAGAGATCAGATGCAAGGTTATTCAAACACGCTGGGCGATCAGGGTGATCTTGTGAGCAAAGTTGAACAGCCTCTCGATCTAGGACAATGGCCTCATGAAGATCAGACACTGCGCCCAACTTATTATAGCGAGCGGAGAGATATATTCCAAGATTTCCCAAAGACGTTGGGCGATAAGGGTGGCCTTTTTGGCGTAGTGCAAGAGCCTCTCGGCTAAGAGCAATGGCCTCATCCAGATCCGAAATTGCCCCCAACTTCACGTACCGAATATTGAGGTAGGCCCCAACGTTGTTCAGCGAAGTCGAACGATCAGGGTGACCATGTGAACGCAACGTAAGATCTTCTCGACCGAAGACAATGGCTTCATCAAGGTCGGAAATGTCCCCAAGCTGGTCGTAGCGAGTAGAGAGACGAAATGCAAGGTTGCCTAAGGAGATCCAGCGATCAGGATGACCCTGCGGCCTCAGCGCGAGCGCTTCCCGGTCGAGGACAATGCCCTCCTCGATATCCCCAATTGCCCCAAACCGCGCGTATCGAGTAGATAGGTGGACGGAAAGCCGAGTCAATGAACGAGATCGCATGTGGTGGCCAGGCAGGCATAGCTCCAGTGCCTCACGATCGAGCACAATCGCCTCGTCGATGTACCCCTTCGTGGTCCTTCCTACCTTGTCAAACTGGTCTGCGAGAGAATCCGCCCGCGAAAGTAGCTGCTCAACTGACAGTATGTCATATCTCGCGCCTCACACCGATGGAAGGAGATCGGTACCTCTCGAGTCCATGTTATCAGACCACACTCCGAAATGGGTATGAACCTACTTGTAGTAAGCCCTGGCCGTATGGTTAGTTCCTCCATTATGCACCCAAACGGAGGGAAAACATACTGTTCAACTCGTTGAACTTGGGCGGATGTGAGGGTTCGTGACAACCGTATGCGGGGATAAGGAAAGTCGAGATGATGATATAGCCGCGTTTGACTCCCTCCGGGCTGTGCTATCTCCCTTGCTCGGAGTTTTCCCTTTATTGTCATTGTACCCTTCTGTCCGTTGCTCCAGTAATACATTGTCTCCTCCAGGACAGACGCTGGCCCTGTTGAAATGAGACAAAGTCCTGAAGTATTTTCGAGGAGCGCACTGGGGTCGCTAAGACTGGTGGTTTTTGAGGACAGTGAGAAGGGAACGTCGTCCACCAGGGAGACGACGGAGGGTGCGTGAGAAAACCTCCCTGAAACAGATCTGCTTCACCGACAGCTTTGCATAAGCCGCCGGCTTAGACCTATGCGCTCGCTCTCGGCCAGTTGATCGTGGTGGTGATCCTCGAAACCTCCACCCGGGTCATCTCGACGGGGGAAACGTTCTCTCAGATCCGGCCCCCTTCGTTCGTGCACTTTGCCCGTCGACGACCCAATTCTTGCCGTTTCAACTGCGCCAGTTCTAGGTCTTACTCGCCCACTAGACAGCTACGCGCGTCACGTTTGCTGCAGATCAACAACGGGCTCAGTGTCCACATGGGCGTGCTCGGCGCGAGTCTGATGACACGGGAGAAACACAAGGGAGATGTGCGGAGGGAGCCGAACGCGTCGGCTGGACAATCCAAAGGGGTCTGGCCCTTGGCTCGTGGGATTCCTTCCCGTCTTGGGAGCGCAGATTTCCCACCCTGGCTGTTTCCATCGCGCCAGATGCGTGTCACGCCCCGAGTCCTCAACCATCTCGATCACCCGCATCACGTATCGCTGCATATCAATGACGAAATCAATGTTCACGTGAGCGGGCTCGCCAGCACCACTTGACAGCACACAGACACACGTGGCAGATGTACAGAGGCAGCTTTGGATATGCCCCCCGGAGTATGGTATGTCGTGACTCGGAAGCTGTGAGAAGTGTCCTTTGATCATGAGGTACTCATATGTATACTTGGCCAGAAGGTGATGTGCGATAGAGATCGGTTTATCTCAGAACAGATACTATCTAGAATTTTGTAATTACGAAGACCATAATGGATGCGGCATTTGCTCCCTTCGCGCACAGAACCCCCTGCAGCAGTCAATTAAAACTCTCACTCTGGCTCAACGTCGACGGAACGGAAGTACTATACGAGACAGATCGTAGATCGGCAATGCACTACGAACAACGACGTAGGGACTAGATCGCTACCAAGTGGACTCGCGAGAGAACCAACTAAGCACCAATATGAATGTAAAGCACCCGTTGATCGATCGTCACCACCGATTTCGGCACAGTCCTCATCGTCTCGTTCAGCGCAAACGCAGCTCGTTTGTAGTCGAGACAACCTGATTCATCCAACATGAGCTTGTAGAACCTCGACGTGATCTCATTCGTCGCCCCGTCGTCCACAGACCACATCGTCCCGATCACAGATCGGAACCCAAGGAATTGCATCGCCGATGCGAGGTGAATCGACTCGTCTGGGCTCTCCTCATCTCCGATCGTCGTACGACATGCAGAAAGATACGCAAACTCTGGGTTCTCCAACTCGCACCGGATGATCTGCTCGATCGTAAAATGTCCGTCCTGAAGTGCGAACGCAGACTTGAATGGTTCCTTGCGATTTGGAAGACCGTGACAGGCGAGATGTACCCATTCGTTCCGACCCAGCTCCGATGCGACCAGTGGGATAAGGGATTCCTCCCCTTGGATCTGCCTGAACGTGGCAGCCTCTTTGACATCTTCCCCGATGCTCGCCAACTCAGAGCTGACAGACAACAGTTTCCTCTCCCCGACAGCGTTCGCTTGGCCAATGGCAACGAAGCGCTTGACGTCACTTGCAGATTTTGAGGGACGGGCTCTTCTGGCTCGAATGAGGGCACCCAAGGTAGGAGTGTAAGACGAAATATACAGATCAGGGAGATTCCTCTCGCCTCTCCGGTATGGTCCGGCGGCGTGTAATGGGAGGTCGGAAAACTCGGCGGTAGGACACCACCAGATCCGGGATCGGAGTGGGTGGATTTCCTCGAGGACACCGACGACAGGGGAAACGATGTATTGCCAGAGTTCCCGTAAGATGACGCCAAGAATATATGAAATGTCCTTCACATTTCCGTGTTTCGGTAGACCAAGGAACCTTGAGGATAGGTCTGCAACATGTTCTTTCGTGATTGACAGCGAAATATGAATGGGATCCCGAGTGTCTATGATGATGAGCGCATCGCAACTGTATTTGCTAGCATTCACGACAATGACAGGCCCTTCTTTAGCTACACGTTGAAGATCCAAGAATGGCGGAGGAAGGAGGAAACGAGAGAGGCCCGGTAATTTCCGGATGGCACTGACGATCCTCTGCATCTCGAGATTGAGATGACATACATGATCATGTTGGTCCTTGTCGCTCGAATGGAGGGCCGTACGGATGCGTGTTGTCAGCTCGGTGAATTTATTCCCTAGTGTCGCTCCATCGGGGCCCGATGCGATGACCTCGTCGAGCGATGAATGCAGGCGAGTGAGCTGGTTCCAGAATACACTCCGTCCCTGCTCGAGCAACTCAACTGCCCGTTTCGGGGCACCATTACGCAGACAGGCGGAGAACGCATCGACTGCGATCGACGAGGTATGCCCTTTAAGGATGGCAAGATTCTGTGGCAAGGATGGAAGAAGGGAGAGGTGTTCGTCAAGCAATCGAAGATATGTTTCATATGCCAAAAGTATCAATGAGTGATTGAATTCTTCGGCTGCTTCGATCCATTCTCGAGTGCCAGTTAGATCTCCTGAAGACACCGTGTAGGACACATTTGCAAACTGCGCATACAGACTGAATGCTTCTTCCAGGTCGTTCGACTGTCATTCCAATAAGCAAAATATGGAAGTAACACGTCAAGGAACTCACTGCTCTATTATGCTTATAGCGAATGCAGAGCCAGGATGTAAGAGTCTTCAAAGATTTCCAGCGACCAGGGTGGCCTTGTTCCCGTAGCTCAAGAGCTTCTCTGGCGAGCATAATGGCATCATCAAGATCGGAGGCGTCACCCAACTTATCGTGGCGATCGTGGAGATGATTCGCAAGGTTTTTCAAAGACGACGAACGAAGAGGGTGCCCTGGTGGGCGCAGCGCAAGAGCCTTCTTTGCCAGGATAATGGCTTCATCCAGATCAGAAATCATGCCCAACTCCCTGTAGCGATCAGAGAGATCAGCCGCAAGGTTACTCAAAGATTTTGCGCGACGATGGTGACCCTGTGGAGACAGTAGAAGAGCCTCTCGATGAAGGACAACGGCCTTATTGAGATCGGAAACCGCACCCAACTCGTAGTAGCGAGCGGAGAGATAGTTTCCAAGGTTGCACAAACACCTTGAGCGGTCAGGGTGGCCTTTCTGGCGTAACACGAGGGCTTCTTGGGTGAGGGCAATGGCCTCGTCCAGGTCCGAAATTGTTCCCAGTATCTTATAACGAATACTGAGATAGGATCCAGTGTTGTTCAGCGAAGTCGAGCGATAAGGGTGGCCAGGCGGACGCAGCGCAAGGTCTTCTCTGCCGAGTATAATGGCTTCCTCAAGATCGGAAATCGACCCCAACCGGTCGTAGCGAGTAGCAAGATCCTGTGCGAGGTTGCATAAAGATATAATGTGATCAGGGTGACCCGGTGACCGCAGCGCGAGCGCTTCCCGATCGAGGAGAATGCTCTCCTCGATATCGCCAATTGCCCCAAACTGCGCATATCGAGTAGATATATGGGTTGAAAGCTGAGTCAATAACTGAGATCGCATGTGGTGGCCAGGCGGGCATAGCTCCAGTGCTTCACGATCGAGTGCAATCGCCTCATCGATATAATCCTTCGAGACCCTTCCCCCTTCGTTAAACTGGTCGATGAGAGAATCCGCCCGTGAAAGTAGCTGCTCAACTAACAGCATGTCATTTCTCGTATCTCGTACCGACTGAAGGAGATCAGTACCTCTTGAATCCATATTTTCCAACTCGAACTACACTCCGAAATTGGTATGAATATACTTGTAAGCCCTGGCTGTAGGCTCAGTTCCCTACCCCGCACCAAACAGAGAGAGACATACCGGACGGAGAGTGGAGGTTCGTAACAACCCGGGCCGTGCGTGAGCATCAGGAAAAACCTCTCGAGTAAATTTAATGAGATATGATGGAATTTCATCAAATTACTCACTCACGACCCCCATATGACTGAATCTAACAGTAATAGAACATATTAAGTACAATTGTGCAATGTTACTAGGTGCAAGTATAAGAGTGTGAATGGATAAGTCAAGCAGCCTAGTACAAGCTCTTAAGTGTCCCGAAATCCGAAAGTGACATGGTGCTAGTCTCGAACCCAGCCGTTATAGGAAGTACCCGTTTTGGACGGGTTGTTGTAAACACTTCCTATAACGTCTGGAGACTTTCAATAGGCGACTATGGTGTCGTGTCACGCCTGTCATCGCCATGCCCATATTTAGCATATGAAATAATAGAATTTTAATGAATAGCCAATTTAGGTTAGCTAACCCGACCAACTAACCGCGCGCCATGCTGGTGCGTGCTGATCACGGTCTCGAACACAACAATTCCTCCATTATGCCTCAATCGATCAGCACCGTCAACTTACCAGATGACGAAGCTATCAATATGTCACTGTTTTCATTCGACCGTGCTCAACCCGCACTCGCATTTGATCTTGATCCGGACTACCAAGCACAGCTGAAGAACCCTCCGATCCAGCATGCGCGCACTCGTCGTCTTCGATCACAACTTCCGCCCGGCTCAGCATGTAGCAAGGTCTTGGCCATCCTCGACTGCATGGATGACCAAGGCCTTGATGTTCCACTCTTCCTCGACCTGCTTTCCTGGGGAGATCAAGCATGCACGGAGAATAGCAAGATTAGCTATGAGCGCACTGCGCTGATGGTGAGCGAAGAACTACCATCGATCCTTAAACGGTGGTACAGACCTCCACGCTCGCCTGGAAGCACGACAACCCGTGCCGCTGGTGCAAGCATTGCACTGGAACACTTTGCCTTCGACTGTGTTGCAGATGTGGTTGATCAAGAACTAGAGGATGTTGCTGATATCATGCGTTGCTCATCTGATGATCTATCTGTGGAAAACTTCACGACTCTCCATATTGATGAGCTTCAACTTCGACTGAGTAGTCCTGGCTTAGGGGGGACACCTAAACTTTGGTCATTGATGGAACAGCTCATGGTGCCAGTGACTCGGAAGCACCACAGCACCAAACATGCAACAAAGAATTCAGATCTCGTGAGTTAAATGACAATGAATATCATTGATCCTGATTTGTCTGGTAGGTTATTCTCTCTATAGTTTGTCAGCTTGAGAAGGCCCGCTCCCATCATAATAGCCTATTTGCAAAATTTGTCACCACATTCCTTCGTTCACAAGGAACCCCTGCAAAAGCCATTGATCTCTTGCAGGCCTTTGGACTAACAATGAGCCACCAGTGGTCAAACCGCTCACTTTCTGTTATCTCTGCCAATGAGATCTCTCTGGCTCGCAAAATGGTGCAGACACTTCCCTTTGTCATGACCCATGATAATGTCAATATCCCCTTCCGTGTTTTTACCCAGCGTCTGGATAACCAAAGTCACTTTGATTCTGGTACTGCCTCCACTGTCTTCTTTCAACCAAATGCTCCTCCAGAACCCCCTATATCCAATCGTGCTCTACAGGAGTCTCGCAAGCAAGGGTCAAAGATACCTCTCACTGCTGTTGAAATCTACAAGCTTTCACAGTCTACTGCTCCTAGACAGTTTGAAAGGGACATCCACTGTGTTCTTCAATACCTAGTCAACAGTCCTGACTTTGACAAGGCTAGCTATGCTGCACATGAAGATCCTTTGTTTATGCCCTGCCCTCCTGTCATCCAGCTGCCTATTGGTGATCAGTATGCCACTCGCCAGTTCATGCTTGGCACAGAGCATATTGAAGAAGCCAGCTATGATGGCAATGATCAGGTTATTCAAGCAATTATTCATCAGCTGGGACTAGAATCAGAGGATGAGATGAAGAAGACTGGTTTGGAGCGGGTTATTCTCTGGATTGGTGATCAGCTTACTGCTGAGCGACTTCGAGGCCTCTACAAGTTCCGGGCTCAAGATTCCAACTCTTATGATCGACTGGATTGGCTAATTGTAATTTTTGGATGGTTTCATCTTCAGATGGCTTTTGCAAACTCACTGCATAAACAATACCTAGGAACAACTGCAGGACGAGGACTTATGCATGCTTTCACTCTCTTGGAACGTAAAGGTCTTCATACAGTTCAAACACGTGGACCTTTCTATCAGAACCTCCATGATGCTATTGTCTGTGTGGCTGAGGCTCACTTTCGAGCATGTTGGAAGGTTGTTGGGGAGGTGGACTCTTTAACAGATCTACAATCCAGGACTCCTCAAGAATTGCTTACAATGGCAAAGAGAATTGTTGAAAGCCTAGCCTCCAGCACTGCAATTGAAGAAATTGATATGCTACCTGAAGATGACCAAGATCAAGAATTGCGTAATGCAATTCTTTGGAACCGAGATGTACTTCGGTACATTGATCTTGATCAGGCCATCCGTTGTGGTGATGTGGGTATAATGGAGGAGTCTCTACCTTATCTGGCCTTCCGATTTGCTGGAGGTGGTAACTTCAAGTATACCATTGAGGTATTGGAACTACTGCAAGGTCTGCACCATGATTGGTCCCCTGAAATCAGGTATGATCACCATTTCTTATAGACTGGGATCTTGACATCAGTCTATTTGGCTGCTTAGTGACTTCATTCGACGGAGAGGTTGGTTGGTGAATTTAACAGGTCAACCAAATGCATTCTTGCCATTGGACAAGAGACAGGAGTACAATGTAAAGGCTATAAAGGTTTGGTATCATTTGACCACACATCTTGAGTATAAACTTACTGCATTGGCAAACATCAGGTTACAGATAGAGTGCAAGGACCAAGTGCTTCCTGGGAGATTCTGAAAGCTCGTAGTCCAGCAATCCCTATGCTGCAGGCCATCCGAAAACATATGGAACAACAGCTCCGAAGCTTGCAACGTGGCAAGACTCATACAAATCCTTCAAAGGAAAAGGATGTTCAGCGGCTGGAAGATTCTTATCACTCGTCAGAGGTGCATAGTAATCAGAAAGGTCGCAAAGCACGACATGCATCAGACAAGATTGAAGATATTGTCACCAAAGGTGCCAATAAATTGTTTATAGGCAAGGTGATGGAACGGTGGTGGGAGCAACGAGACTTGGTACGTGCAACAACAGAAGAGTGGTAAAGAATGACTGGTAGTAAGATACTATCTATGACGCTTATACCGCGAAGTATGCAAAGGATCAGCTGTTGATCGAGTACGTTTACGCTGTGAGACGGTGAGGGGTGACGAAGGGGTATAAAACTCAAACTTCAGCTCAGATTCAGCCGATGGCATGACAGCAGCACCGCTCATGGTGGTAGGTTGATTCCAGTCGACAGGAAAGCAAGACGGCAGTGGCGGCAGTGCATTGTTCGGCAATAAGGTGCTGTTGGTCATATTCGAGTGACGAGGAGACAGCGGGGAGGACCGGGAAGTGGAAAATACAGTGACAGCGTGATTGGTCAGTTCGAAGCTAAATCTCGTTGAGAAAGTTCAGAGATCGAGAAGCGCACAACTCACCAACTAGTACCGGGAATCCCGAGGTTTTCTTTCATCGCGCGCCGGAATTGTTGAGACGGCTCATGGCGCTCTCTGTCCATCCCATTGGACAAGTAATCTGTTGACCTTTTCGTGTCGCGACGGAGACGGTCTTCATCGTCAAGTCTGGAAACAAGATCGAGAACCTCTTGACCATAGTCCTCAACCAGTGCCCATGGGGTTGGGAGTGATTCGCGTAGCTCCACGATCGTCTTGAGGCAACGATTGGAAGCGATGGTGGTGAGTACGGGATCGGGAAGGATAACGGCGGCGGTGAATGGTGAGTGAGGAAAGTCCCGGCGTCGTGTACCGACCCGCCAGGATTGGAGGGCATTGCGCACTGCATGGAGGTGGGCGTGAGTGCGGCGGCTGACGCGTTGTGACGTGCGAGTGAGTGAGGGAGAGTCATCTGGTGGCTCCTCTTTAACCTGGGGCCCACTGTTATCGATGGCCATGTCACTGGATGAGGTGTTGGCGGGGACTCGGAGGTTGGTGAGGTCCTTGGCACAGTTGTCGCAGCAATCCGAGGAGCGCGGCGCTGAAAATGCGGGAAGTTGTGAGACGTGTGAGAACAAAGATGAGTTACGTACCTGAGATGCGTGGAGGATTGTCAAACAGCCTGTCTGCCACGTCTCGGCGGCACGCTCGCGTCTCAACGTACTCACGCAATGATGGGTCGACTTTCTTGCGGTAAGTGATGAGTTCGCCTTCAATATTAATTTCCTGCTGATCCTCTGTTCCCTCATGCGATTCTGTGGTATTCACCACCTCCGTACGCGAAGTTGATCGAATCGGCTGCAACACGGACGACTCGACACACAGCAACGCATGCGCATTAATATTTGTCGATCTACCTGCACGACCTGCCCGCTGCAGCCAAGCTACGAGAGAATCGGGCACACCAAGTTGCCCGACGAAGGTAATATCTGGAATATCAAGTCCCTGCACGAATTAATGAGTTGAGTTGTTACCAGTTCTGAACACGTTCGACTCACCATCCCGCCGATTTCGGTCACCCACAAGACCCGTCGTTCACCTCGCATAAAGAGCGCAAGTTCGCGGCTCTTTGCACGTTCTGACCGACGCGCATTTAAGAATCCGACGCAATGGCGGAGTCCAGGGGGTAGGTTCTTGTATATCCGCTGCCACCCGTGCTGCGAGTCAATAACACGGTTCACAAAAATGAGCGCGCGAGGTATGTGTTCCACTTCTGTTGCTTCATTAAAGAGAAAGTCGAATGCTGAGTAACTTGTGGAATTAGGTATTATTCGTACTTCGGGATAGATATTCGGTCGATTGTTGCCCAGATTAAGGTGAAATGACTCTATTTTTTTAATAGAGAGTATCTGACGGATCTCAGCCAATATCTGTGGGGTTACCGTGGCAGATGTGGCATAGATGGGTACGTGCATGGGTAGGTATGAGCGAAGCTTATCGAGTCGGGCATATGCAGGCCGAAATTGCTTGCCCCATTGCACAATACAATGGGCCTCGTCGATGACAATGCCTGCGAGACGATGGTGGAACTCGGGTGAGCAGAGGATGTCATTGAAGGAGGCGTTCTCGAGGGCCATCTCGGGTGAGGTATAAATTATCTGATATTTCAGTTCACGGATTTCCTTTACGAAGTTAGGATCACTTTGTTGGCATAGGCATGTTACAAATTACCTTGCAAAGAGCTGACGAAAAGGTGTTGTGATTGACAGCCATTGCTTTGAGTCCCATTTTCTGGGATCGGGCAACCTATCTTGGTCAGAACTTTGTCTCGGAGGTCACAGAAATGAATTTGGCTTACCTGGTCAGCCTCGAGTGCATTCAAAGGTGAGATGACAATGATAATCTTGTCCTGGATCATAGCTGGCATGATGAATGGCAAACTTTTGCCTGATCCTGTCCCCGCAAGTATGGTGCAGTCGAGCCCGAGCAAAAATGCCTCAGCCGCATCCAATTGCCATTCATAGGGGACCTTGTTACAGCGCTCGGAGCATGCATTGCTTAGTGCCTGGCGTGTAGGCTCACTGAGATATCCAGATTTGTTTGCTGCTAGATTACGGCGTTTTTCAAGATTAGAATATGATTTTTTTTCTTCTTCGAAATGATTGGAGGGTTGCAAAACGAGTGTAGACATTATTAGCTGGGGAAATACATGAAGACTGGCAACAAAGGCATCACTGACATATTGATATGACATATTATGTACGCTGCTATGCCCATCTTAGGGTGAAAGTCTAAATACGGACTGTGACCGCGTTACATGCCTGTCACGACACCATAGTCGCCTATTGAAAGTCTCCAGACGTTATAGGAAGTGTTTACAACAACCCGTCCAAAACGGGTACTTCCTATAACGGCTGGGTTCGAGACTAACATGGTGCACCAACCGGGAGTCGAACTCGCGACTACCCACAGTGACCTAAAAAGGCCGACCAGCAAGCATAACCGTTAGACTAAACGGACATCCCATCAGATACAACGGTAAGTTATACGAGTACATTCTTAGGCTAGTTGGAAAATTTTCCAGGAAAATTTTCAAACACCGCATCTCGCTGGTGTCGCTCTGCCAGTCCTCCCTCCACAAATTCTCGACGCTGTTCGACTCCCCACCCACCACCACAACTGGCAACAACAATGGTAGTGGCCCTACCACCAACCCAGCGGCAACGGACGACGTGGGGCCATGACCACGATCCCATCCGAGTCAACGACGCGCAGTGCCAGTGGCGTGACCACAACACCTGGTGACGGCGACTCCGATGCGGGGCCACCACTTCCATTCCACCAATGACGAGCAGGATGGGGGCAGTGCAGCAGCACGCCCACCACCACAACGCCGATGACGGCGACTGGAGAGAGCGACCCAACGTCATGCCACCACCCTCACTCCCGTGGCTATGGTGATGCAAGAGTGCGCCTACCGCAACCCGCTGTCCATCCCAACGATGAGAAGGCAACAGTGATGGCTTGAATGGCGATGGCGACGACGCGACCCGCCTACCACCCACTGGCGACTTGACGATGCCAGTGTGTCCCCAACAACGACAGCAAGGGCGGGTTTGACACAAGGACAGTCCCACTGCTACATCGACGGCGACGGCGACACAAGGACGTGGCGACTCGGAAGCCAGTCCTAGCGAGGACAGTGCAAGGTTAGGTGCAGCACGGCGACAAAGGTGACGCAATACCGCACTCTACGACGATGCGATACGAAAGCGCACCTATGGCGGCATGCCTATCACCACGACGACTATGACGAATACACGGATAACGCAACAGCGTGCCCGTTACCACAACAACAATGACGAACACGAGGGCGAGGGCAACTGCTCGCTCTCGACACCATCCGCTCGCCCTCGACGCGCCCCACCGCCTGGCCGTTCAAATGGCGTCGATGCAGGCACAACCGTCCGCTGTCTATGCCATCCACTTGTCCTCGACGCTCCCGCTGCTTGCCTCTTCCCTGCCGCCTGGTTGTTCGAACGGCGTCGAAATGAGCGCAGCTGCTCACTGTCGACGCAATCTGCTCGCCCCCGATGCTTCCCCCCGCTTGGCCATTCGAACAGCGTCAACACGAGCGCAACTGCTCGCTGTCAACGCTATCCGCTCGCCCTCGACGCTTCCCCATGCCTGGCCATTCGAATGGCGTTGACACGGGCGCAATAGCTTGTTGTCGACGCATTCTACTCGCCCTCGATGCTTCCCACCTCCTGGCCATTCGAACGGCCTCGACACGAGCGTAATCGCTCGTTGTCGACGCTATCTGCTCGCCTTCGACGCCTTTCGCCCCATGGCCATTCGAACAGCGTCGACACGGGCTTGATCGTTCTCTGTCAACTATCCGCTCGCCCTCGACGCCTCCTGCCCCCTGGCTATTTGAACGGCCTCGACACGAGCGCAATCGCCCGTTGTCGACGCTATCTGCTCACCCTCGGCGCCTTTCGCCCCATGGCCATTCGAACAGCGTCAACACGGGCGCAATCGTTCTCTGTCGACTATCCGCTCGCCCTCGACGCCTCCTGCCCCCTGGCCATTTGAACGGCCTCGACACGAGCGCAATCGCCCGTTGTCGACGCTATCTGCTCACCCTCGGTGCCTTTCGCCCCATGGCCATTCGAACAGCGTCGACACGGGTGCAATCGTTCTCTGTCGACGCTATCCGCTCGCCCTCAACGCCTCCTGCCCTCTGGCCATTCGAACGGTGTCGACACGGGCGCAATCACTCGTTATCGACACCTTCCACTCGCCCTTGACGCCCTTGAGTACTATTCGTCGACTTGGCAGTAGTTTGACATGTTGAGATTTGATGGTTCCAGGTGTGGTCTGTTCTCGTGGATTGGTGCAATGGAAAAGGTCCTACCAACCTAGACAAGGTCAAGTTTGATCTGGAAATCCACTGTGGTGTATACGGCAAGTTCGAGAGGATTTTGGGAGACATCTATTCGATAACGAAGGACAGACCACTCAAATATCACACCTTCATGGCGGAGATCTATCGAGAAGTCAGGTGAGTAGCAAAGATCTGTTTGGAGGCACGTCTGTGACCACAACTCGACATCAGCTCGAACGAAAGCGATGCTAGCCGTGAAGGGACGTTGAAGGAGCACCTCGACAGTTTCGAACGGGGCGCTGGTAATAGTGATTCCGAGCTCTACTAAACTGATATCTAGCCTAGTCTAGATCAGATATAAATCGATGATATTTGCCTGAATTGACTGCTATTCTCAGCGGACTTAAGTATTTTAATCAAATTGAG
>JBBPTU010000917.1:0-16443 GCA_038094295.1 Tylopilus aff. beelii | reverse complement strand
CGCTCCTCGTAGAGATACGCTAGTCGCCCCTTGTACCCGTACCTCGTAGTCGCCCTATAGAGCTTGGTCCAGTTCTGTCTGTCCGCTCGCCTCAGTGTTTCCGCCGTCGGCTACGGCTGGCTTCCAAAGTAGTAGAATATTGCGATCAGTGATTGCGAAATCCAGTTTCTCACCTAACTGACCGAGAGTGGCAACTCCAACGCACCTACTAGGAAGACAGACCAAGTGCAATAGTTGCTCTGGCAAGTGACGACGGGTTGGTTGCAGCTTCCTTTAGTTCTATGGACTCTCCCAGTTCATCGCGTGTCCCTTGACGTCGACATAGAACATTGTCACCCTTACTCATATGCCGGCCCTCCAGAATATGGACCTCATCTGCCATGCATCCACTTTCGAATTGGGCCAAGTGGGGCCCACCCGTCTGATCGAAGTGCATGCCATGTTTCACCTCCGCGTCTCCAGGCGGGTAAGTACCCAGTGAAAGCAACTGAGGCTAGGACTCCGGCAATATCTACTCAGAGGGATTTCGATCCAAACTGGACCGACTCGGACCGTCCTCGTGCCCACGGAAAAGCGACATCATGCGAGGCGTCACCATTGGATTTGTGTGGCACGTCGATTCACGCCGTCGCATTCTTTTAGCATTGGCGACGTTTTCGAAAAGGGCAAGCCTGGTCGTGCTGCGTTCTAGGTTCGGGTACGTCCCGTATCCTCGACAAACAGTGGCGAAAGCACGCCGTCGCCAAAGTGCGACACCGCCCCGCCTCTCTTGGCACACTGGCACTGCAACGTCGCGTGGTGTTGGCTGTCGGTCCAGGTTCTCCTCTCGGAGAGTTGCAGGCTGACCGTGATCGCATCAGTAGGTTAGGGTTAGGATTTGCCAGAGTATTCAGCGTACTAAGCGAGGCCAACGGTTGATTACAAACCAAATTCTCGAGCACGTCGACTCGGCGTCACATCGATCGATACCCAGGATGACCGGTCAGGCTGACACTATACCCTGGTACACAGATTAGTGCTACGGGACGAAGACAATTAATTCTACGGTGTCCACATGGATCGGCTCGACATTCAAACAAGACGATCAGAGCCAAGACTCGAGGGTCGGCGCTGCGACCGAACAAGAAACAGTGCTAGACTAACATTCCTGTTGAGTCGACCCATCCTCCTGTGATATCTCTTCATGTTCAATGTCCCTTCTCTCGTTCCGCTCGACGTCAGCAAACACGAGTGCGGACCAATATGCTTCGCGGCTGGACGACAAGCCAAACCCAGTGTCGATCCCGCATCCCCTGTGGGTATCGTGGGCGTACAGCTCCCGAAAGCCTAGGATGAATCGAGGAACAATTACGATCAAGGTAATTTCATCTGACATATCCGCCGCAGTATATATACCCAATGGGAAATCTCTGGGGAGGTTCCATGTGTTATTGAGGTCCAGAAAGAAGGCGCTATAGCAGAAGTTTGCTGTCAACCTGAGCGGCAGCGAAGGAAACAGTGCGAAAGGATGAAACAAAGACGTACGCAATGAAATAGAGGATGCCCTGCTTTACAAGCATTTTCATGTATTGGTTGATTTGCCACTGCTTTGTCAAATGGTACATTTGAATCGACTCCCTTGCGAATTGGACGGTTGCAAGGACGCACAACACTGCACTATGTATCATCATGAAAATATGGACCATGTACCCCAAGACGTCGAAACGCGACGTCATGTCCCACTGGCAAATTGGCAAGTCAAGTATTGGGAAAGTCCAAGTTAACTCTGCAACGAGATCAGTGTAGTATTTGAAATATCATTTATTTAGCCAATGAATACGTACGTTGTAGATTCCTCGGATTACTGGTTATGATATCAGCAACTAACAAAGAGATTACTTCCAGTGAAAATGTAATAAGGAGAATGCACAGAATTAGCCTCGACCGTTTGTACATTGCCCAGACACGGAGGGACATAGTCACTGCAAGTACGCTTATATTTCGTTCCTTCAAACATCGGCGTAGCATAACAACTCACAATCAGCGGCGCAAATAATGATGGTAGATGACCATGGCTGTATAAGTGCCATGATTTCACCTTGAGAGTGATAAGAAATGGTATGAAGTACTTAAGTGGATACACTCACATGGCCTATTCAATAGCGACCTGTAAGTGAAAAATCCAACGATGGTAATATAAATACGCACGGCTATGCATAGATACTTCAGAATGCGCGTGAGGAATTAGAATGAGAGCAATCATACTTTGCTTGAGGCAGGCATCAAATTACTTCTCACTGCAGGAAATACTATAGGTTGGTCGACTTCGTGTTTGGCTGAAAGACGTACGGAGGTACATAATTCTGGTAGGTCATCTAGCGTTAGCATCTTGGTTATATCAACTACAATCAACTCACATAACCTCGCACAAGCCTCCATAGCGAACCTGTTAGTTAAATGCAGTTTACTCCAGGTCATATCAAACTGATGGGAAGACTGTACACACGAACACAAATAACGTTGATACTGGTGTCCAGGGTTTCATCTATGATCCTATCAGAAGTGCGTCGGATCAAGGCTGAGTCTCCTGACCCAGATATATTCCACCTGTGGAAATTATCATATCTAACCCGTGGATATGATGATATAGATCATACCTCATCTGAAAATGTAAGGACTGGGAGTGATATGAAGCTTAGTGGATTGATGATAGATTTTGCCACAGAGCATACCGAGATCATACACAACGGCAGCCAGAACTACAACTATCAAAAAGCAATGACGTTGACCAGCTACGTGCGAGGATGAACATACGACTTTTGTAGCTAACCACTGCCAGGCTCGTCAACGCGGCTTGTAGGTCTTCGGAAGACATGGTCTTGATTGACGGACGCGTGGTACAAGGAAGTGGAAAAGAAAGGAAAAGTCTTGCTGTATGTCTTGAAAGAGCAGGCGAGTGCCTTTATAAATGTGCGCCATGTATCTATGCCACTGATATCGTCATCACAAGCGCAGATAAGGGGTGTATGTGGCAGAATGTTATCACACCACCTGTTTACAAGCTCCGCCAGTATGGAGCATGCTGGAATGTATCAGGTTCCGATGCGATGACGCACAATCTGCTAGCAGTAGTTTGTTCAAGCTCCTGTTGCCTAACAGATTGTTGAGAGCCTCCAAGTCGTACGAGGTGGTCCTTGAGGGAACGAAGAGAGGCAGCTGGGTAGATGTCGCGAGTGTACCCGAAGGAACGACAAGAGACTTGGCGGATAGCGCGCATCACGTTGCACTGACTCTGGGAGCACAGCCGAACTGGTTTTGATGGGCAGGTGGCTTTATATGATCACTTGGCATGCCTAGAATTTTGTGGTTTGTGAGGTAAGACCGTGTTGCTCTTGCGATTTCATTACGATTAACGGCCCACGTGGTCCCGCTGCAAAATCAAACGCTTGTACCTTGACTAGACTGCGACAATATTGAGTCGACGACGTAGACGCTATACCGGCACACGACCCAGCGACGAAATACGAAACTTGGTAGAGAACGAAGAAACAGTGGAGGGGAAAACGCAAACGATGGGTGGTGATCAGTATGCATAGAGTAACTTAGGCCCGTTTCAACGAAAAGGAAGAGGGTAGTACACGTACATGGAAGTGGGTGCAGCTACTAATCCACAGGAGTCGACGATCCACTGTTACGTGGCGTCATGCTGGAAAAGGACCGACGAACAGAGGGAAATGATCTATGGCGGAGAGGATGGGTAGAAACCTTGCCCGTGCGGAGGGACGAGGTCCTGGTCGCTGGGATGGGATGGGATGGCGGGGATGCGGCGTACTCAGAGATGTCCCGGAAAAGGATGAGGAAATGTGGGAGGACAGAGACGGCAGTGCGTACCCAGGAGGACAATTTGGCGAGTAAGGAGTGTAGTGAGAATGGGGTGGGATGGCCGATGCAGGCGACTGATCGGGGTAGCCGTGTGGTGTCGGGGGAGGGCCAGTCTTGGAGGAGGAGGGAGTGGCAGGGGAAGGGGAAGCCAGGGTATTTCCCTGGCGATCAGTGGAAGAGGTCGATTCCGACTGGCTGGCCCAGCCTTTCCGTCTCTTGCCGTCATAGGGGACGTAGCGAATCGGAAGTGGGTCTTGTCGGGGTTGATGTCGAGGAAGGCCAGCTCGGGAAGCGAGGACGGGGAGCGAAGATCATCGGCCCTGTTCGACGTCCTCGACTTTGTAGCAGGAGACTGGGAGACGCCGCCGATGGTGAGTAGTCTTCTGGTAAAAGCTTATTGAGACAGGCGGATTCCCACGCGCTGGATGGAAGAAGATCGTGCGAGGCAGTTTGTTAGCATTCCCCGCCGGCGCGCGCGTCATGATTCGAATCTACGTTCCATACTTTTACCCACACTAGACAGAGTGTTTCCGTAGTGAATCCAGTTGGTGGTGGCGTTCGCGTGTGCAGAGTTAGCATGCGAGTTTATTCCCACTGGTACCTTGGCCAAGGGACTTAGAGGGATGCGTGAATAATAGTCAGTCGTAAGCAAGAGATTCCTATCCATTAGAGAGAGGGGACATGGTTGCATGCCCCGAAGCGCCTCGGATGGGTTGCTCTACACGCCGTGCTTACGCTGTCACGGTGCTACGACGCCGCTTCGGCAACCTCCAACGACCTCGTACGATCGTATTCTGCACTGACACCCACTCATGCCATCAATCACAACACAAACAACTTGAAACAAGCTACTCAAAAACGACGACTCGGCGTCACATTGATCGATACCTAGCACGACCGGCCAGGCTGACGCCCGGTACATAGATGAACGCCACAGGACAAAGACGTCAATAAGTCAAGAGTCTATATAGATCATCTCGATATTCAAATAAGACGACCTGAACGAAGAACGAGAAAATCCAAGGGTCGGTGCTGCGACAGAATCAAGAAACGATACTCTACTAACACTCCTGGGTCGGCACATCCTCCTGTGATACCTCTTCAAGTTCGATGCCCAGTCTCTCGTTTCGCTCGATGCTTGCGAACACAAGTGCGGAGGAAGGTACTTCGCAGCTGGATGACAAGCCAAATCCAGTGTCGATCCCACATCCCCTGTGGGTATCGCGGGCGTATAGCTCTCGAAGACTCAGTACGAATCGAGGAACAATGACGATCAAGGTAATGTTATCCAGCATCATCGTCGCAATTGAAACACCCGATGGGAAATTCTCAAAGAGGCCCAATGTGTTGTTGAGGTTCAGAAAGAAGATGCTACAACAGAAAGTCGCTGTCAGCCCAGACGGCAGCAGAAGAAGCAGTGCAAAAGAATAAGCACATACGCAATGAAATACAGGATGCCCTGCTTTACAAGCATTCTCATGTATCGGTTGATTTGCCACCTCTTAGTCACATGGTACATCTGAATTGACTCCCTCACGAATTGGACAGTTGCAAGGATGCACAATACCGCACTATGTATCGCCATGAAATTATAGGCCGTGATCAACCAGACGTCGAAACGCAAAGCCATGCTCCACTGGCAAATTGGTAAGTCGAGTATCAGGATAGTGAACTCTGTATGGTATTCAACAAAGTTAATGTAGTATTCGAAATGTCATTCATTCAGCCAATGGACACGTACGTTGTTGATTCCTCGGATCACTAAATAGGATGTCAGTCACTATCCTAGAAATTACATCAAGTGAAAATGTAGTAAGGAGAATGCCGAGAATTAGCCTCGACCGTTCGTACATTGCCCAGACACGAAGGGACATAGTCACTGCAAGTGCACTTGTATTTGGTTCCCTCAAAATTTGGTATTGGATGACAACTCACAATCGGCGGCACAAGAAAAGACGGTACATAACCATAGATATACAACTGACACGATTTTACCTTGAGAGCAATAAGAGATGAGTTAAAATGTTTGGGTGGTACACTCACATGGTCTATTCAATCACGAGCTGTACGTGAAGAATCCAACAGTGGTGATATAAATACGCACATCTATGCATAGATACTTCAGAATCTACACGAGGCATTGAAATGAGAGGGGTCATACTTCTATCGTGACAAGCATCTGATTACTTCTCACTGCAGGAAGTATCATAGGTTTGTCAACTTCATGTTCGATCGAAAGACGTACAGAGGCATGAAATTCTGGTAGGTTGTCTAACATTAGCATCTGGGTTGTATCAACCGCAATCAGCTCACATGATCTGGCATAAGCCTCCATAGCGAACCTGTCAGTCAAATGCAGTTCATTACAGGTCTCATCAAACTGATGGGAAGACTACGCACGAGCACAAATAATGTCGATACTAGTGTCCAGGGTTTCATCTGTAATTCCATCAGAAGTGCGCCGCACCAGGACTGTGTCTCCTGACCCAGATATATTTCACCTGTGGAGATTATCATGTCGAATTCGTGGATATAATGATATAGATTATACCTCATCAGAAAATGTGAGGACTGGCAGTAATAGGAAGCTTAGTGGATTGATGATGGATTTTGCTATGGAGCATACCGAGATCATACACAATAGCAGTCAGAACTACAACTATCAAAAGATATTACATTGACCAGCCACGAGTGAAGATGAACATACGATTTTTGCAGTTAACCGCCACTAGCATCGTCAACACGGCTTGTAGCTCTTCGGAAGACATGGTCTTGATTGACGGACGTGTGGTACGAGGAGGTGGAAAGGGAAGGAAGAGTCTTGGTATCCCTCTCGAAAGAGCATATGTGTGTGTTTATAAATGTGCGCCATGCATCTATGCCGTTGATATCGTCAACACGAGCGAAGAAAAAGAGATAGAACGTTATCGCGCCACATTTCATTGGTTTACAAGTTCCACCTGTGTGGAGTATGCTGGATTATCAGGTTCCAATGTGAGGATGCGTGATCTGCTAGTGGTTTGTTAATGCTCCTGTCACCTAATAGATCGTTGGGGCTACCTATGAGGTGCGATGGTGGTCCTCGAGGGAAGGAAGAGAGGCCTGGTGAATGGCACGGGCGTATGTACCTCGAGGGAACGACGAGACTTGGCGGATAGCGTGCGTCACGTTGCATTGACTCCGGGAGCATAGCCAAACTGGTATTGAATGGAAAGCCGGACAACCGTGGAAAGCAAAAAATCGTCACGTGGTCCTCTGGGTTAGGAAGGAGGACAACATCTTTTTTTTTTGGACAAGTGTAATCATTGCGTAGCAACCGACTAATCTAGTTCTACGCAACACACTAAGGCGGCAATCCGAGGATTCCCGGTCCGAGGAAAAATGCACTTGCGCACGCCCTACATCTGTAGGGTGTGTGGGGCTCCGTACACTACTAGGTATCCTCGGTGAGAGCAGAGGGCCTTGGTAGCTTTATACCCACTAAAACCTCAGGGCGAGTGGCCCAAGGAGGACAACATCGGCCACTGCTTGGGGCAAAGTAAGGAAATTGCAGCTGTGCGCCGATTTCATTTACCGAGTGCGGGCAGCGTCGCCAGTGGCTACTCACACCAACCGCACTTAGTGGACGTGGCCATCCAAAGGCATGAAAGAACAAACCGAGAAGCATCACATCATGCTCATTGCTGACAACGACTACAACGGCGCGGCGGCGCGACCTCAATAAGACGACTACGGCAGTATCACGACCCTCACCTGTCGGCGACGATCACGCCCGACATGGCCACCGTGAGGGAGATGACGGTGGATCAGCACCACAGCAGCAACGATGCGTTGGCGTGTGACCAGCCATCGATGACAATGACGACAACGTGGCGGCGTAACTGACGCCATAAAGACGACAACAACAACGTGGTGCCTTAGGCAACCCCGTGATGGCCACGACGGTGACCACGTCGCTTTCGACACTGTTCGGGCAGCTGGTTGGCGAGTTGCTTTGAGGGCTGTTGAAAAGGGGAAGGGGGAACTATAACTGACTACCCCTACCTGCGACAGTGCCTCGGATGAGCTCTACACCGCGCACCCACTCCGGCAACCGACCCCGTGACCTCGCCTCACTGCCACGCCCTGAGACCTCCTCCAGTTGTCCGACGTCCAGCCCCAGCCTCTCTCCCCTCACTGCCACACCGTCCGCATCACCGTCACCACCATCCCCCATCATCTCCGTTGCCGTGTCGTCCTGGTCCTCGTGTCATGCTGGTCGTGCCACTATTCCTCGTCGGTCTTAGTCGACGTGTCATCCCCGTTTCGACTTGGATGTATACAAAGTATCAAGAGGTAAGCAGACCACCAGATGATAGGTGTCATGTAAATAGTCTAAGTTACCTCGACAGGGTGTTGCAACTAGTTTGCTCAAACGGTGCTAGTGGGTGATGACCGTACATCGCCTCTGATCAGACGCGCACACAGACACATGTCGTGTATGTATGACAAAAAAAACGATAATATAGAGTACTTTATAATGCAACAAAACTCGTACTGCTGTACATTTCGTGGTCGTCGCATAGGTACCGTTGTTGTCGCGGTGGTAGTGATGGACACACAATTGCACCACCCTCGCCACCATCGTCCTGCGCAGGTCGTTGCGTCGCACTCGACCCTGTTGTCGTTGTCGCAGTGGCGGGCACGCAGTCACCACCCACCCTTGCTGTTGTCATCACCTGCGCACCATTGCGCTCGACCTCATCATTGTATCGTGAATAAGTACGTTGCTGCACCACGCTTGTCGCCACCGTTGTCGCCGCCTTAGCCTATCTGTGAAGGGTGAAGAAAACGAAAGGGGTGGCACCGCTCACATACGTCATGCACTGCTCCGCCCCAGAGTGGACAGAGCTGGACTAACTCCAACTAAGGGGCCTTGGCGAGTCACACGGTGGACACCTGCGGTGGAAAAGGAGTGGAAAACCTGACATATCACAATCCGAAAAGGATAAACTTTCGAGCTGTTCACAGACAAAACCTGCAAAAATCCTACAAACCTGGACCACGTGGTCCAGGAATAAGCCTACAGTAAGATAAATACATAAGCCATTTGTTAGCACCCCTGGACCCCGCTGGCGCACGCATCATAATTCGAATCAATATTCCGTGCTTTTACCCCCGCTGGACAGAGCGCTTCCGCAGTGAATCTGGTTGGTGGTGGCGTTCGCATTAATTAGCGCTCGTGTGCAGAGTTACCATGCGATTCAGAGTTTATTCCCACCTTAGAGACTTAGAGGGATGCGTGAATGATAGTCAGTCGTAGCATAGAGATTCCTATCTATCAGAAAGAGGGGACCACGGCTGCCTACCCCGACATGAGACAGTGCCTCGGATGGCTTGCTCTACACGTCATGCCTACGCTCAGGCTGTCACGGTGCTACTAGTACGACCTTGCTCTGGCAACTCCTGACCTCTCAGGCTTGCAGCTATGGGCATCAGCAGGTCAGGGTTAGCCAGAGTATCCGGCATTGAACTGCACTGACACTCACTTATGCCATCAATCACAACACAAACCAACTACTCGAACACGACGGCTCGGTGTCACATTGATCAATACCCAGCACGACCGGCCAGGCTGACGCTATACCCCGGTACGTAGCGCTACGGGACAACGATATTAATCATCACTACAGAGTCTATATACGTCATCTCGACATTCAAATAGGACGACCTGAACGAAGAACGAGAAAACCCAAGGGTCGGCGCTGCGACAGAACTAAGAAACGATACTCGATTAGCACTCCTGGGTCGACACATCCTCCTGTGATACCTCTTCAAGTTCGAGGTTCATTCTCTCGTCCGGCTCGATGCCTGCGAACACAAGCGCGGAGGAACGTACTTCGCAGCTGGATGACAAGCCAAATCCAGTGTCGATCCCACATCCCCTGTGGACATCGCGGGCGTATAGCTCTCGAAGGCCTAGCATGAATCGAGGAACAGTTGCGATCAAGGCAATGGAATCCAGCATCTTCATCCCAATTGAAACACCAGGTGGAGAAACACCCGATAGGAAATTTCCGAAGAGGTCGAATGTACTGTCGAGGTTCAGAAAGAAAATGCTACAACAGAAAGTTGCTGTCAGCCCAGACGGCAGTAGAGAAAATAGTGCAAAAGGATAGAATAAAGACGTACGCAATGAAATACAGGATGCCCTGCTTTACGAGCATTCTCATGTACCGGTTAATTTGCCACCTCTTCGTCACATGGTACATCTGGATCGTCTCCCTCACGAATTGGACAGTTGCAAGGATGCACAATACCGCACTATGTATCACCATGAAAATATTGCCCGTGATCAGCCAGGCGTCGAAACGCGAAGTCATGTTCCACCGGCAAGCTGGCAAGTCGAGTAACGGGATAGTGAACTCTGTAGGGTGGTCGACGAGGTTAACGTAGTATTCGAAATGTCATTCATTCAGCCAATGAATACGTACGTCGTAGATTCCTCGGATCACTAGATAGGATGTTAGTCACTATCCTAGAAATTACTTCCAGTGAAAATGTAATAAGGAGAGTGCCGAGAACTAGCCTCGACCGTTCGTACATTGCCCAGACACGGAGGGACATAGTTACTGCAAGTACACTTGTATTTCGTTTCCTCAAAATTCGGTATTGGATGACAACTCACGATCAGCGGCACAAGCAAAGACGGTACACAACCATGGCCGTACAACTGACATGATTTTACCTTGAGAGCAATAAGAGACGAGTTAATATGCTTGGGCAAGTACACTCACATGGTCTATTCAATCGTGAACTGTACGTGAAGAATCCAACAGTGGTGATATAAATACGCACATCTATGCATAGATACTTCAGAATCTACACGAGGCATTAGAATGAGAGGGGTCATACTTCTTTCGTGGCAGGCATCTGATTACTTCTCACTGCAGGAAATATCATAGGTTGGTCAACTTCATGTTCGGTCGAAAGACGTACAGAGGCATGAAATTCTGGTAGGTCGTCTAACGTTAGCACCTTGGTTGTATCAACCGCAATCAACTCATGTGATCTCGCACAAGCCTCCATAGCGAACCTGTCAGTCAAATGCAGTTCACTACAGGTCTCATCAAACTGATGGAAAGACTACGCACGAGGACAAATAATGTCGATACTAGTGTCCAGGGTTTCATCTGTAATTCCATCAGAAGTGCATCGCACCAGGGTTGTGTCTCCTGACCCAGATATATTCTACCTATGGAGATTGTCATGTGGAATTCGTGGATATAATAAAATAGATTATACCTCATCAGAGAATGTGAGGACTGGCAGTAATATGAAGCTTAGTGGATTGATGATGGATTTTGCTATGGAGCATACCGAGATCGTACACGACAGCAGTCAGAACTACAACTGTCAAAAAGCTATGAGATTGACCAGCTACGGGTGAAATTTAACATACGATTTTTGGAGTTGACCGCTGCTAGCATCATCAGCACGACTTGTAGCTCTTCGGAAGACATGGTCTTGATTGACGGACATGTGGTACGAGGAGGTGGGAAGGGAAGGAAGAGTCTTTGTATCCCTCTCGAAAGAGCAGAGGTGTGTCTTTATAAATGTGCGCCATGCATCTATGCCGTTGATATCGTCAACACGAGCGAAGAAAAAGAGGTAGAACGTTATCGCGCCACGTTCCACTGGTTTACAAGCTCCGCCAGTGTGAAGCATGCTAGAATATCAGGTTCCAATGTGAGGATGCGCGATCTGCTAGTGGTTTGTTCATGTTCCTGTCGCCTAACAGATCGTTGGAGCCACGTATGAGGTGCGATGAGGGAACGAAGAGAGGCCTGGTGAATGGTACGAGCGTATGTACCTCAAGGGAACGACGAGAGATTTGGCGGATAGCATGCGTCACATTGCACTGACTCTAGGAGCACAGCCAAACTGGTTTTGATGGACTAGTTACATGGTCGCTCGGCCGAGAATTTCGTGGCTGTTACTGTGAGGTAAGACGGCCATGTGCTCATGGGAATTTGTTACCATCAATGGTACATGTACCTGGGAGAAATTGGTCATGCTAGAATGCACTGCCGACCATTGCGCTGAAACGAACGAAGTCGGCTTCGTCGTCAACAGCACTGTGCTCATCCGTGACGAGCTCAAGAAAGAAGGGGAGTATGCTTTTGTGTGCGGTACATCGCAGCTAGGGTTGTGCCGCCGCCCAACAGCGCGACAGGTCGCCGACGACCAAGGTATGTACAGCCTCCTAAGCACCCATCTGCTCGCTCATGAAACCTCGTTTCGTCTGGACACTCGTCCTTAGTCTCTACGAGCGATCTGGCTGCCGCACCGGACCGCGTGCTCAGCGAATTGGTACGATCAAGTAGCAGCGTCGCTTGAGCCGTGCCACACGACGTATTCCGTAAACCCACCATCTGGCTCGTCCGACCCGGGACGTTTAGCGAATTTCAGCAGCTGAAATCGGACGAGGCCAACAGCAATATCGGACAAATCAAGGTCCCCGTCGTCTTGCTCAAGGCTGCATACGTGACATGGTTTTCGAACCGTGTCGTTCAGGAATGTTGAGTCTCGTTGAGGTTGGGCGTCACGATGGTCTTCTGTTGTTCGTTATGGAGCTCCTCCTTGACGCTTTGTAATGTTTATATGCACTCCCAGGGACCCAGGAAGGCTGACACCGGATGCCACAGGCAACTTGGAAGGTATCATCTTACTGGCTTCGCATGTGAATATTCCTGTACCTGTCACCCCCTACCAGCTAATCGAGCCTTCAACAGATCCCTTATCCGTATGCCAGGTCCTTTCAGGCTTAGAGAGTGTTGGTCTCCTCACCCACCTGCAATCGCTTGAACTGAGTGATTCCACCTATTCGCTGGCCTCTGTCGCAGACGTTCTAGAAATCGTTCGTAATCAGCTAGGTCCTACCTCCTACTTAAAGCATATTAATATACGCGAGACGGTTTTTCGCTTGGTGGACGAGGAGTGGTCAGAAGTGATATCTCGTACGACATGGACTATCGCCTTGATCACGAGTGTTCGAGATACCTACACCAGCGGATCACCTGCTTGCACCTCTGCACCTTCCAATCCTCCAACCGCCCTTCTGTATTGTATCTCCACGCAGTATGACTCCAAATGACTCACTCATGTCGCCACTCGATGCTTCGAGTTCCTTCTGAGCCAAGCATTCGTCAAGTTCGTTTTCGCTGTAAAAAATATGCATGAACGACCAACGTTTCGGACGGTGAGAAAGCTATTTCTCTGTAAACTGGGCGGACTTCGTCCGCAATAGTCTCGTCGAAACGCATGACTGGTAGTTCCCTACCGAGAGACCTCTGTTAGGCTAAAGCCAATGTCACAGACAACTTTTGCACCTCAGACTTGTATTATCCAGCATTGAATTCTCGCCCGATCTAGAGCATCGTGTCGTCAGCAAGGAGGTTAAATGAAAAAGTTGCCAATGACTCAGACCTTCGAATAACAGTTCTCATTGACTGGCATGATGGAAATCCGTTCGACCAGTCAGCAGAGTGTTGACAAATGGTTAACCGCGAAGTACCTGAGTAACCACGGACACTCTGGACTGAAATCAGAGCCTGTGTCGCGCGTTTCAGAAGAGCTGGTATCCCCAGGGAGATGATGAACGATCCGAACCAAGGCTGAATGCGACAGGGTTGGTCTATCCGGTACAAATAACCGATACCAACCTGATGAGCATCGAGGCGTTGAGATCGAATACGAACCGTCAGCCGCTTATGACGTCCACAGTGTGCGTTTCCCTCATCGCAGTTACGTTTCCTGGTTGTCGTGGTGTGTGAGATGCCGATGACTGCGACCGTCTCGTCGAACACGCACGACGTCACTCCATGGTAAAGCATCGCCCTCAATCCGCATTCCATCTGGATGGACGTATGACCTACCCGTTTAGTACGTCTGTAGATCTGAGCCTAGAACGAGCATGGGTAGCCTCAGAACGGTAGAGTCGTGCAGTTGAGAATAGATATACATTGACCAACGGGCCACCCCGGGTCTTAAAGCAGCACGTTAAAATCGGGATCGCTCGCTCGCTCGAATCCCGCGACACTTGTAGGCACCCTTCATGATAATGTAAGTAGGACTGGAGGAGCAGGGCAGACGAGGGGAAAGGCCCGTACTGTGACGTGCACCAACAACAGGGATGGGGATAAGTTGAACGGTACAGTTTACCACCTCCAAAATTACGAACCACGATTTCTTGTGAGGGTATCAACCTAGCCTGTTCGACACAGCCTCCACGAGGCCCTCGATTCAGTTTGTGTGCTTACATAAGTAAACACCTTACTAGGCTCCAGCACGACGCGACAGCTGTCAACACATTACCTTCAGTGAAGATGTCACTCTTTAAATGGTCCAGTACGTTTATACTGCATTATCGTGTCCTCTTCGGATTAAATTTACAGTTCCACCAGCTCCAGAGCGAAGGAGAGGGTGTCAAAACTTACCTATCATACCAAACGAGATATATTTCCACATATTCGAACACATTGTTCCACCAACTGCATACCTGACTCCAGAACAACTCAGAATATTCACAAATCTCTCGCGCGTTTGCAGGTTCTTTGCGAACTCCTGTCTTCCTCGCATTTTTGAATTCGTGGAACTCTCTGGTGCCGAACTCCCCAATGGTATCAACGCGCTATTGGACAACTTAAAGACTTCACTGGGAGCCACATTGTGCACGCAAATAGCCGCAAAACAACCGCTTGCTCTCGCCCTCGCCAAGACGGTGAGAGAATGCCACTTCGTGGACTGGGGGCATGACGGCATAGGCTCGTGGGCGCTCCTGTTCGTGACCAAGTACCTTTCTAGTATGACACACATGACGAACCTCCGCAAGCTCAAGTTTGCCAACAGCTTCGTGGACATGTGCCACTGGAAAGAGATCGCAAAGCTGCCGTCACTCGAGGAGCTTTCGTTCAAACGTGTCCATTTTCTACGAGGCCCTGCGAATGTTCGCTGGCAGCCAGAGGAGAGGGTCGTGGTCAATGTGTTCTGCTTAGAGTTGGATCTTTGCTGCGGTGATCTTCGCCAGCCCTTTGCGGCCATAGATGCGCAGCACATACGCACGCTTCGTATAGATTACGACTTTTTCGATAAAGTCGACTGGCCTTCCATGTCCTCTCTCACGGGACTCCACGGTCGCTACCATCTTCTCTCTATTCTCCCAGGCAAGTTCATGGAGCAGTTGCACGTGATCATCGCGCAAGTACCTCTGCGTCTCGAGACACTGGGGGTTGTAATCGACATTACACTTGCGCGAACGCCTGACCTGAAGCGAGGCGTGTTTAATGCGATGCGGGAAATGTTTGATGATCCTGAGTGGAAGAATTTGTCTCTTCTTCGCTCCCTCTCACTAGAGGTCGAGTCTGCGACTTGTACCTCACTCTCGGACGGACGTGAGTTAGTTGCCTTCACAGGTCTCCTGTAGTTGCCTCATGTGTAATTCAGGTCCTCTCAGGATTGGAGAGTGCTGGTGTCCTAGCCCATCTGCAATCGCTTACGTTTGATGACAGTTCATGTTTGCCGCCTTCCGTTGCAGAGATCCTGGAGATCATTCGGGACAAAGTAGGTCTCACGTCCAACCTCAAGCATATTGACATATGTAGGATGGTTTTTCGTCTGGTGAACGAGGAGTGATCGAAAGTAATGACATAGACACTCAGGATACCCACACCGGCGAATCACCTGCTTGCACGTTTGTACTTCCCTGAACCACTTTCCCAATCCTCTAACCACCCCTGCAGGGATATTTGTTTCTGTTTTCATAGCAGAAAGATGACAAGTACGCCATATGCTCCTGATTACTTTTCCGACCTGGCACTGGATTTGCAAGATGGAAGCAGACACGGAGGACGAGATACAGGTATAGCCGGAGGCCTCATCTTTTGTGTATTCTGATGTCTGATCGGTATGCTGTACTTATCCTGAGTCAACTATTCACCAGGAAGTTCGTTTTTGCTGTGAAAAAAAGTGCTAGTGGGCGACCAAACATCTTGGTCAATATGGATGTCTTAGATGAGGGCCGGCCGCATCATCGTCACCACCATCCCTCATCATCGCCGTTGCCGTGTCGTCCTGGTCCTCGTGTCATGCTGGTCGTGCCATTATTCCTCGTCGGTCTTAGTCGACGTGCCATCCCCGTCTCGACTTGAGTGTATACGAAGTATCAAGAGGTAAGCAGACCACCGGATGATAGGTGTCATGTAAATAGTCTAAGTTGCCTCGACATGGTGTGTAACGGTTCTTGGGAACGTGTAGGGACTGAGTCGAGAAGTCGCGAGCGAAGCCCGTCGACGATAGAACTAAGAGCGCGAGTGAAACCCGTCGCTGGAGGGAATAAGGGCGTAGAGTCCAAAGGGGTCGTCCTGAGGCGTGAGCGAGTCACGTAGGACGAGCGAGTGCGTCTGCGGCGAACGCGATGTCGCTTCTTAGGCTGAATTCAATAGACACTAGCTGATCTATATGTGAATCCAGTCTCCAGGGCCAATCTGAACCAGCACTAGGTATATGACAACTCTAATTACCTAGGCGAATAGTTGATGTAAA
>JBBPTU010000916.1:0-16453 GCA_038094295.1 Tylopilus aff. beelii | reverse complement strand
TATTCGCGTATTTCCTGCACGTCGTCGAGAGGTGAAGCGAGAAGACAGTGGGGGAACAAAAACGCACTGATGAGTGTAACTGACGAAATTCGCCACTCTTTTGGAACCATAGAATCGTTTAGCCATGGTGGACTGGACCGAAGTGGTGTTCCTCGTGTCATATGAACGACGCTGCAGAGAGACCCGCAGAGCTCGACTCGGGATGGCAGAGATCGCGGTCGCAAGTGTTGCAAGCGACTGGACGATAGCGATATACATGTATTTCATCTTGGGGAAGAATAACGAGAATGCAATCGCCACCCACTATGAGGCGATTTATGTACCTAGCACGTGGGTGTGTGGCTGACTGGCCATGAGGGACAGGTCACAGGAGGCTGACAGGTGCAATTCAGCAAGGGGTCCACTGCAGCAAGCGCAGGACTTATAATGTTGAGAGGGAAAAGGCGCCATACTGATCACAAAAGACATTGGAAGTGTAATCGATTTCATGCAAGGTGCCTGCCAGTGTACCGAGGTGCAAGGTAAAGGTGTTGTGTGCCAGTACCAGTGTAGAGGCCAAGGTCAGAAGGCTGACCCTGGCTGACCCCCGTGCGAACACCTACGTTGAACCACAACCTCACTATCCAAGGAATAATGGAGGGCTGGCCAGACAGTGACCCAATACTATCACAACTGAGTACTTGTCTCAAGTAACGCACAACGACTTCCTGTTGATTTTTATTCACCCTCGTCAACTCTACAAAGCTCTAGTCTCCACTCCATGTCTGGTCAATACTGGCTACCGCATTGTAACCGTATCTGCGACATTTCCTCTGAAACTGACTGTCAATGTTTCGATATATGCGCGCCTTAGATCTACTGGCATGATTTCAATTTAAGCTGGGCATACAAGTAAAGGTCAGCCGTCGCCCCTTCGCCCTCACTCTTACTCTACTACCATGTCGACTTCATCATCCAAGGAAGGTTCTAGGATGGCGGGCCATCATTCCACCTCGTCTAGTTTGGTTTCATCAGCCTCACTTCTCTTTTCCTTGCCGTCGGATTCCTCGGACGTCCAGACAGACGTTACATCACCTACTTCTCCATCGCCATCCGAAGGAAAGGTGTGTACGCAAAGAGGTATCCTAGACGCCTCCCGCCGGCTCGGGAGGAACTCCGCATTGGCGCCGTCAGGAGGCTCGATCGTTGCCCTCAACAAGCCTCCAAGGCAGTTCCATCACCGCGTACCACTCGACGCCATGGTCAACGATGAGGCAGGATACGACGCTGACGGAGATGGTGATGGAAACATGGATCGAGGGCGCCGCGCTAGTGCTGGCACCAGCGCGACGACAAGACTCGTCCGTCGCCCCACGTTCCTCCGCATCGACACCCGGCAACACAGGCGTGTTGCGAGCCTGCTCGCAACTCGACGACCGACGAGTCCTGAACCAGGCTTCGGAGGCGTAGACGTGCGACCCCCTCCACGCGCCAAGCTTGCTGCTTTACCTTCTATCCGCATGAAACACACCGCTTCCCCTTCCGCGAAGGTGGAGATTTACGAGCTGCGACATAGATCGAAGGCAGAGCCGGTCGGTCTTGGGATCGGGTTCCCGGAGAACCACCCCTTCTACAGTCGATCGTTCTCTCTACCCCCACCTACTTCTGTATCCCCGACTCTATGCGGCGACGAACCTGATGAAGAGATCTCGCAAGTGAAGGAAGAAGCGCGGGATCAGACACGAAAGAGAGAGTGGTTCCCCTCGAGCTTACGGATCAAGTCGAAGAACTTGAAGAAACCAACGCAAGTAGGCGGAGATACGCTGAGCACGGTTCCGCTGGCATTACTCCCGACGTTTGTGGAGGTTTCGCCTTCTCCAATCGAATTTTTACCTCCTCGGGCTGTGGGTGGGAATTTTTTGTGACTACGACGAGGACCGACCGGTGGTAGAGCGAGGGCGGTATTCCGTGCGGGCGCGGGAAGGACAGGCGAAGTAGCTGGCACTCTCGTCTTGTTCCTTCACTTTTACTTGTAGCTCTTCAAAGTATCAAACATCGGACACCTTTATGTTCTGCATGCAAATGATTCTGCTGTGATATACGACTCGTCCGGACGTAGCATGAAAACAATGAATCACCAGAGGTGCTAAGAAAAATCAGTGACTGAGTTGCCCAGCTACTGTGGTAGAGCATCCACGCCTTCCATCGGTATCTCCCCGACGTGCTCCGTTCCCCAGCTCCCTTCAACATCTGCAAACTCGATGGCCGTCCCGGCTACTAGACATGCAGTTGTCAAGCCAAACCCGGTGTCAATACCACTCCCATATCTACCACGAACGTCACGCGCGTACACCTTGCGAATGCTCAGAATGAACCGCGGAGCCAGCGAGTACATGGGTACTTGAAGGACGAAAAATAGCACCATGTGCCATCCTCCTTTAGGGTATTTTCCGGTAGCACTCAATACGTTGACGATGCTGATCAGAAAGACTCTCCTGCATAGAAAAGTCAGCGTGAGTTCTGCAAGATATAGATGGCGGCTGGTGATGTGAGACGAACGGATGGAAAAAGAGACGTACGCGATGAAATATAGGATACCCTGCCTTACCAGCAAGTTCATGTAACGATTGATCTGCCAGCGCTTCGTCATATTGTACATCTGAAGCGACTGCCTCACAAATTGGGCGACCGCGAAGGAGCAAAGGATTGCACCGTGGGCCATTTGTAGAATAGCAACCACTATCGTCAACATGGGAGACATCCACTGCCAGTTGCAAACGGACAAGTTGAGTACCTGGATGGTGGGCTCTATGCGATTGAGACAATAATCGAATTAGTTGGACATACGGCAGATCATTTATCCGATCAACAGTTACACACCCCTTAAATTACTTGGTTTGCTGAATATTGCAGAAAAGGCAGCATCCGGAATTATCTCCAGTGAAAACGAGACAAGGAGAATGCAGAGGATAAGCTTCGATTGATTATACATTGCCCAGATGCGAAGGACCATCACAACTGTAGATATGACCGAAGTTCACTTCTTCTTGGATAAAGCTGCACGACCACTTACAGTCCGCGGCACCAAGAAATGGTATGAATGACCATCCCTTCATAATTGACATCATGTCACCTTAAGTACAGATGCAAGTAAGATAGACCTGCGGAGAGTAGTATGACCGTACTCACATTGTCTATTTGGTATTTGTCATAGTCAGGTCCGACAGTGAGGGTACAATAGATACGCACGACTGTGTATCGATGCTTCAGAATGTTCGTTAATCCTCTAGAATAAGAAGTAGCGTACCTTTTCTATAGCAGGTATAAAGCCACTTCCCACTAAAAGTAAAGTCACGACTCGATCAATCTCAAATAGAAATATCGGACGTACAGAGACAACTGATTCTAATAGACCGTATTAGCACCCATGATGTATCTTGTAGGAACCATGGGCTTACACAAGGTTAAAGAGGCCCACATAACGAACCTATATGATACTGAGCTGCAATGCTCATCGATATATTTCGAGGAGTAAATACGCACAAGAATGAACAGTGCTGATACGAAGGTCCAGCGTTTGCTCTATTGTCACGTCAACAACATTATAGACGGCCAAACGTGCGTCTGCTGACCCAGATATATTCTACCTACTCGCATTATTGGTGAGGAAACGACGCCTCGATAAAAATGACAAATATACCTCATCCGAAAATAATAGGACTTCCAAATCAGAAGTTAAGCGAATCGTACTGGAGGAGGATGGACACGGCTCACCGTAATCATACCCGACAGATGTAAGCACGATAACTGCGATGAAGTTGCAACATTGATCTCCCATATGCGAAGATACGAAGATGAGCGTACGACTTGCACAATTACCGAGCCGAAGGTTCATTATTGCTAACGCATAGGATGTCATGGGGTCGATGGAGACTGCAAGTGCAGCGGGGGGAAGAGGCTCCGCTCTGGCTCTCAGTGAAAGCGCACATTTATAGTTTCATCTAATCATCATGGAGCGCAGATACGATCAGATCGCTCCCACACCTGTGCCGCATGGCATACGTGAGTTTCGCTCACGGAGCGCTCATGGATCGGTGTCGTCATAATGCCGCTTCGAGGCTACTTGATTGAATACCTCAACCCGGAGCTGTTGACTCACTAGGCGGACGCACCCAGCACCTCGACCTGATTTTAAGCTAGCTTCATTCCGACACTAACAGTTCTAATTTACCTTAACCCCGCCGTGCCACCACCTTGTTGAGGTTTGTCCAACTTTCAGATGCGTCTCCCCGCTGGCCATTCATGTAAAGAGGATGAGAAATTAAAAATGCTATCTCCGCTCTGGAAAGGTCAGCCGCATCCCGAAAGTGCTCGCTCCTAATCCCGGAGCTCGGGAAATGAACAAGGAAAACACACCGTGTAAGCAATTCCTCTCCTTCATAGTAATATTGACCAAGATTGACCGCACCGGTTGGCCGTCCAAACGGCTTAAAATCGATGCACCTGTACCGGAAGTACAGCCCACGAGGCCTATTCGAAGGTCCCGGACCAAAGTCGCCGAGTTTACCATCACCTTTCAAGTCGGGCTTGCTTCTCTCGTGCCCGAGGGTTCTATGGACGGCGTTCATGCCACAACCGACACTCTGTTCTGCACCAATATCCACAGTAATCAGATAATCCAACTTCGTCCAATGCGCCGAGTGCGATGATCGCCGACTCGAAAATTTGCCGTCGGCTTGCCAGTGACAGGAGAAAAGAAGCTGACAAATTCTGGCACGAAGCCTCCGCAACACTTTCGGCGCGCAACTTGGGAAGTGTTCGCCAGCAGGTGATGCGCGTCGGAGTGGGAATGTGGTCTTTCCTTTTTGGACTTCTCCGAATGCCGCCGTTCAAAAACTTGAAGGACTCCTTTTGGAGCGTCTACGTTCCTGGTGTTACATTGACGGGAAATCTGTTATTTGGTCCTAGAAAATTTAATCTCTTTAGTCTCAACTTCCGAATCAGTAGGTCTTGTATCCAACCAACATGTTCGTTCCCCCCAATGCATATAGTGCTTATGGCTTCTCAAAATGCCAAACACATCTCATACTCTTGTACATTATATCGACACGGATTATGCACAATCTTGGATTTCGAGCAACAGTCTTCAGTAACCAAGAAAATTCGACGTGAATCGCGGACACTGGACGACATCACGCCACCTCGACTGGCAGGCCCATCGCCACCCTTGCAATAGTTCCTTTGACGTCAGCGTCCGTACCAAGCCCCACGAAGGTCGTCCCTTCGGGGACCTTAACAAAGTCAGGTGGGTTCTGTCCCGCAAGGAACGTCTTCGCCTGCTGAACGACATATGCCGAGTTTTGCGGCGTCTTGGGGACCGAACCGATGTACATCACTAAGATGTTGGGATGCTCAATGACGACCGTCTCGCTCCGATGACGGCGAGGTAGAGGGCTTACCTGCCGAATCGGTATCTCCAGTGTGTTCCGACTCGACAGAGTGCACTACGTCCTGCACAAAAAGTGATGCGATGAATATGTAATCGGGGACGTCAGGGGACGTTTGGAGTAGTCTCACACAATGCCAAAAGACCATGTCACCTGGAGAAACTTTCGGGATGGATGTCATTGTCTCCTGGAGCCTGAGGTGCGGGTGGAGCTTGGATGTTGGTCGAGGCCCAGTGAATCCGCGATCTATGCGAACGATGCCAGGGAAATTTGCAGATGAAATGTCTGGGCCAGCGGTTCAAGTCACGCTCGTAAATCAACAAGACGAGGCATACCAAACTCCCAGTTCTTTGGGTCGAGGATGTCGGGGGAATCCTCTGGAACGGTTGGACGGAAAAAGGGACGAAGGATCGTGTATGCGTTGGATAACTTGACGTCCGGGAAGACTCGCAAGGTCCCTTGTGTCGGTGCGGTCTCGCTGAGGAATCCTTTGTCACGCCCGGTGAGGCCAAGATGAACGATGTTGACGGACCTCATAGCTAACCATCCCTGGAAGGTCCTGAATACGCTGGCTTGCCCTGGTCGTCCGTATAGTGAAATGCGCGCATTGAGGCGGTGTTCGAGCTCGTAAGGATCATGCTGGCGCCAATCGCCTGTGAATATGTCCTCAAAGCAGCGACGGAAATTGACATCTTCCCATCGCTCGATCGCCCCACCTAAAAACTGCTCACTGTGGGAGTATAGATGCGCTTGAGTGTCATACGTACTGTCGACGTGAGGAGGGAAATATCCCCAATGACCACCCGGGTGGCGGATACGGAAACGATCTGCGTATACCAAAGGAACAGAGAGATCGACGTCCTCTAATGTTTTCCCAGATCTGACATGGTATAAGTTGTTGAGCCAAGCGGAGGCTTTCAGTACGTTTGGATGAGCACGGGCGTCGACCTGCGGACGCGACCAGCTAGAAACTACTGAGCGAGTGGCACAAAAAGATCATTGCGAAGACTGACTAGATGTGAAAGAACTGTTTATCCTGATGCGGAAAGCCTGTCGGAAGCAAAAAACAACAAAGATCAGGGAGAATTGATTAGCATGCCAGTGAGTGTAAACGCTCACCCTCCACGTGGGGGTTCGCTTTCACGAATTTCTCGAGCTCTGTCTTCCAGCTAGAGGCTGTCTTGGAGTCCACCACACCGTGAATGACGACCGAGCCTTTGCGTTTGATCACATCGATCTGTTCGGACGTCAACCTCTCCAAGTCCGCAAAGTTGACTTGAGGAATGAACTGATGACCTCAGCCAACGCTGTTAGCAAGTAATCTCAGGCTCTGTATCAAGCTCACGTCAGGGCCAGTCTGAGCGATCTCCAGAGCACGTGTGGCCAGCTCCGCAAGGATGTCGCTCCAGCATGCAGTAAGGCGCTCTGGCGTTGTCGCTGAGACTATTTCGTGTTTTAAGTCGAGAAAGCGAGAAGGCCACTCGTATGAGTCCATGATAAATTGCGGAGAAACGAGGAGCTGTCCAATGTTCTTATACCTCCATGCTTGCTAGTTCCCAGGGGGTCTACACTGGCAACCGCCCTCGTCGCAAGCGATCGTATTTCGCCGAAGATTCGCCGAAGATTCACCGCTGAAGAGACATCCCCATGTAGATAAAGCCATAAATATCCTAAAGACTCCCAATCGCCCGCTCATGCATGTAGGACAGAATGCAATTGGTCCGGAAGCAAATTACGAAACAAATCAGCAGGTACGATAAAGCTTGGATGATCGAAAGATCTCATGGCAGATTGAAAGGACAGAAAAAGGGCGAGAAGAGTAAAAGTTACGGCGGTTCATGGTGCGTTATTGTTCTGTGGCTTCTTCCATTTCTTCCATTTCCTCTTCATCGATACTTGCTTCTTGATACTATAGTCGTCGAAAGCTGAAGCACGCTGCGGCATTTCACATTAGACTAACTCACCTGCTGATATTCAGCACTATCATAAAATTAGCCCGGGGTGGTACAATTACGAGATTGGTCTCTTACATCAAATCATTGGCGTTACTCTCTGCTTCGGAGAATTCCATGAGGTCCATTCCCTCTCCAGTGTACCAGTGGAGGAATGCTCGACGTTTAAACATCAAAGAGAACTTTGATAGAGGGATCACCAATCGAGCATCCGAGTGCTAAAGAGGTACTGACCTGCGTGAGGTTGCGCTTGAATAACTCCTGCATGCAAGTCGAGTTCGCGAGTGCTATGCCGGCCTGGCATACGTCAGAACCGTTAAATACGACACTGAACCGGACAAACCTGTGGCTGCCCGACTGGCGGTACCGAACATAATGACACAGACACATTGTCGGGAATCCACCTAGGTTCAGGTTATGTGAATATTCAAACATAAACATATAATTCTCACTCTACGAAGAAGTTGGAATTCTTCCGTTGCAGTTGTGCGACGGAAGTCTACCACGACACTCAACGGACGACATTAGAAGAAGAATATGTATCCTTACTTCGGCCTAGAGAACAATGGATATTGATCAACAATCCGCAGCTCAACTACATCCACATACCTCATTCGAAGACACTTTTCCTCGGAAAATACACGCAGCGGTGAGATATCGTCTGCAAGGGTGTTGGCATACTCGGTCGGAATGAAGTGATCAAATACTGACCCAAAGCGTGGATCGCAAGCCACAAGCAGGTTTCGGCGATCAAAAAGCCTAGCGATTTTAGAAAACTAATGGACTCGCGTCCTATGATCACTTACGATGAAGTTAGTTCAGGGACAGAGAGACTCTGGAATGCCTTTGCCGAAGGGTCGTAGAATGGCGCAAAGCTTGGCATAAGGAAATGAAGCTAAGAAACGGGATTGATATAGTAGGGTAGATGGATAACTGTTATCACGTACTCGAGGGAATGGAATCAAGTTCATCCCAAGTTTCCGCAAGTCACTGGCAACGATACTAAGTTTCTCAGAAATAACTAAGAATAGAAACATACCCATTCAATTGTCCGGGGAACCGAAGACTTGTACTAACCCCACACATGACCTTCGAGATAAGCTGCAGGCGTGATCAGAATTGGTGGCATTCTCAGACATCATAGGATTTACTTGATTAAGGTCATCAAAGTCCGGGTTCTTAATCTTGAGTGTTCGGACGGCGATGTCGTACCTGTTGGTGCCCTGTAAGGTGAAGAAATATCAGAAGTTCTGTACGTACAATGCCTCGTTATCAATGCATATCGTCAAGTCACAGTTGTCGACGAGTTGATGAATAGAGAGTAACGCATTATACGGCTATTGGCTAGTTAGCAACCTACAAATCAATGACCGCAGAAACCGACCTCGACAACTGTTTCCGATACCTAATAGACCTTGTTAGCAACGCTTATATCATATGGCCGGTGGACTGACATTCGGTGAAGGTAAGATCGAGAACGTTTGGAGGATCCGGTCGGGGTATTCCTGCAAACCATGAGGTCGAGTCAGCGAGAAGTGGGGATTGCTTACCTCGCGTAATTTGGATAAAAGTAGGGAACCAAGACCTGCACCAGTACCTCCACCAAGGGAATGAATGATTTGGAACCCTTGAAGAGCTTCACATGCTTCCGACTGTCTCCTCACGATGTCAAGGATAGGTTCGATGAGCTCGGCACCTAACAGTACTTCCAGCACAAGCTTGCACGTAAGAATGTGTAGTCATACCTTCAGTGTAGTCTGCCTCCGAGAAGAATAAGCATGGCACGCGACCCAACATCGAAGAAATGTTGTAACTCACATCCCTTTGCCCAGTTGTTACCAGCCCCTGATTCACCAGTGAAGAAAGTATCCGGTCGGAAGAGGCTTCCAAGCGGCCCCGATCTCAACTACGACATCGTGAGCGTCATTTGACTTTCGCTGTGTTATGTCGACTGACATGGTTACAGACTCCAGCCTCCAGATCAACCTGAACGCTCCTCGGGACATACTTGGTTGGTCCATTAGTGTCTACGGGCGTAAAATAGACCCCGGCCTGGAAAAAAGAGTGGGCCTTGGTTTCACTTTTTTTTGGAAAGACACTGACACGCTCAATTTGCAATGGATCGTTGCCAACGTACATCTAAGTGCAAAAAAGGTTCCGCGTACAGGCGCCGAGGTCATCAACCGACGAAAGAGGAGACACAACGAGAGCCTACCCCCGAATCATCAAGCCCGTGCTCTGCGAGAAGCACCTTCCAGAACCTTTCTCCGATTTGATTTCCAGCCTGCAAATTTTCTGTCAGGATGACAACGATCCCGCGCCCGAACTCGCTTACCTGTCCGGCCTGTCAAGGGACACGACAATGTCAATAACTGAGTAATCAAACAAAGCGAATTACATTACTTGAACGTTGATGATTTCTCTGGACATGGCTGAAGAGAAGGGAAGAGGATGCTAGTGGATTTTGTCAAACCCTGACTCGGATAGCAATTAAACCCTGAATCGCCCCTCGGAAGCATCCGCTCAGCCGGGCACGTGATCGCGTCTAATAATATTGGCGCGGTCGCCGTTCGCGTCACTTTCGTCCGTCCCGAAATGCGCTTCAGAGCAACGGTAGAAAATATCCCAATATTCTTCCGTACGTCCTCCGTCACACAGGTTTGTTACTGTTCAGTTTATCCCCGCTAGGCATCATACAGGCGATAGAGAAACTGCAAAAGAAATGTATCATCAAGTTTACGGAGGACGAGATGCACATCATCTGCAACGATGACGCCAACGAAGGTGGTATCCAGGTTTGGTCGTAAGCCTCCTTATATCCAATGATTCCTTTGCTTGACCACGGAATAGCGTAGTCAAGGTCGAATCCCTGTTCACCGACTACCGCATACAATCTAACGCGGAGAACAAAATCACGGTCTCTCTCTCGACGGAGGCACTTCTTTCTGCCCTCCGGTCATCGTCCTCTTCTGCATCCTCTTCCTCGATAGCGGCTGCCATTCTGCCCACACATGATGCTGATGAGCTTGTCATGAAACTGGCCAAGAAGAACGACCAAGCCGTGTTGAGCTTTGAAATGTTGGGAGTATCACGAACAGGGCGAAAGGTTCGCGTGGCACACGATGTCCGCATTGACGTTATGCGTCCATCCGAAGTCGACAAACTTCGCGAACCGTTGTGTCCCGAGCCAGATGTATGTTCCATCGGTTTCGGAGCTCAGACAAAAATTGAAGAAATGACGGGCCAGGTCACTATTTTATTCCCCCAGCTGCAGAAAATGCGCACTATCGTCGAGAGACTCCGTCCTTTATCCGATATATTAGCTCTCAGGGCCAACAACAATGGAACGCTCCAAATTGCGATTAACACCGACAGCGTCAAACTTGAAATACAATGGGTGGGGTGCACAAACCCTTCCATGCGTATGTGTTCACCCTCTCGGAGCAGCACCGTGTTGAAAGTCCGCGGTCTGTGGTATTTTAGGCCATGCCCCCGACGGGGACGCACCAGAAGCGGAGGTCGCGGAAAATCCTGACCCAGAAATTTTGTTTTCTGTGCATGTATCCATTCGCAGTTTCCTTAAATTTCTCAACAGCCACGTCGTCTCCACTACGACTATTGCCTGTACGTGGTCCTTTACAACCTCTGTTTTGCGCGCTTTCTACCTTCCCCGATCAGGTATTTGTCAAAATCATTGTGCAATTCTCTACGTGTATATTGGAGACGTGGCTGATGCAGGAGGTGTCCTCACCTTCTACATTCCAACCGTGATCGATGACGTTAACTGAAGAACTGCACTAAGACACCAATGCTGGCGTCACGGTTTGATTATGCTGGCCTGCCTGGCATGGGACAGCATTGTTTGCTGCTCCGACATCGCCTTCCTCACATCATGCTGCGGTCATTGAAACATTTCTTGAGGACATGAAGGTCATGAAAAATACAGAAGATACAGTTCAACATATCTACCAACAAGCGAATATGTTGCATATCCGAAACAAAGTCGCTCGGTCCATCAGACTGGTAGTCCATATCGTCGGCCTATCGCTTCCCTCAAACCCAAGCCTCCGAACAGACCTTATCTGGTCGCCTGCTATTCCTGCCACGGCAATCGATCTTGCCGCAGTCCTGGCAAGCATTGAGGCAGAACGTGCGTCCGCCTTTCCCCTTACAATCCTGTGAGCCGCATTTGCAGCAATGCCGCGTCCGTTTTTGCGAGGGTTCAAGAATGGCCACTTCGGTCGGGTTTTCGCCGTATCCGAACGGCCTCTTGAGGCTGTTTTGGTCTGCTCCAGGATGTATGTGCGGTGGTACATTTTGGCTTTGTGTCGGGGGATAAAAGGCATAGCCGGAGTATGGATAGCTCACGTACGGCCCAGGTTGAGCGAATGCATAAGGTGCCGGCTGGGCCGGGGTGGAAGTTGTCGTGGGGACATCGGAAGTAACGTTGGCCATTGTGGAGGAGGAAGGTTGCGCCTGCGTATGAGCCTGGGCTTGCGGTTGCGAGTGAGATTGCTGAGGCTGTACCCCAGCAGCCTGGCTCGATCCTGCTTCTGCCGTGGCGCTATTGGCTTTCCATGCGTTATCATATTCGTCGGAAGTCACCTGGTTATACCATGAGGATTAGAAGCATCATCCAAAACCTAATGGATCACGTACCTGGGGTGGAGGTAGTGTCGTGGTGTCAGGCTGAGGAACCACCGAGACCCTCTTGGTCTCTTCACCTGGCCCATCCTCCTCTTCCTCTTCTTCTTGTCCTTCCTTGTCATCCTTGATAGGATTCTGGATGGCGCTGATAACGTGGAGAATAGCATCTTTGGACAACCCGGATTTCAAACAGCCCTTCACCATGTTCCAAAGAGACTTTGAAACACCCATTGCATGCCAATTCCAGACGTTCATCCCACTTCCCATATCGGAATCACCTTGGAGCAACTTTGCTGGGAACTCTTCCTTGAGTCTCGTTGGGAGCGCTTGCATGATCGAAGCGTCCGTGCTAGCAAATCTACGGCCTTCTGGGGTTGTATTTGCAATACAGCCGGGGCTTTTGCAGACATATTCACAACCAATGATAAAGAATGGCTTTTCGAGATCATATACTTTGATCGGTCCACTTTTAATACGCCCTCGGTTCGCCAGCAGCGATGAGCAGGAAGAGCACGGGATGCCATTGAATACAAGCGGGAGCGGATCCCAATAAAAGAATCTGTGCTCAGAGAGGGTTCGGGAATTCGGGCCGGAAGCGATGAGGGAAAGGTATGCTGGCGAGGATGGAAGCCAGAAGGTTTTGAGAATTGAGTACAAAGAAGGGATAGAGTGAGCATCTTTAGTTTGATTAGTGGATGGTGCTAGCGAGCTGAGGTGCGACTTGAAAGCATCCTCGACCGTCGGGCCGGCACCCGGAAGTGGGTTCGGGGCTGCCAGGGTTGCGAGTAATGACTGCAAGAACGTGTCGGGCTTCGTTCGCAATAGTTCTTCCCATTCATCCCTATTGAGACTGGGATCGAGAGTATGCTGTTGGTGGGAGGCACCAGCCGTAGTACCATTGGTGATAGCGAGTGGCGGGGCCGAGATCGACGGCTGGGCGGTTAGTGGGGCGAACCCCGTCTGCCAATTGGGGATGCCGGGATGCTGAGGATAATAGGCCTGGAAAGAAACACTGAGAGAGGTGGTTCGTTTGACTACGTCGCCGATGCTTACGCCCGGGAAAGGTAGCCCCGGCGGGGCCTGCGCAGGTTCTGCGGGTACCTTTCCAGAAGTTTTGCGAGACTGAGCTGTGCGACGTGTACCGACGGAACCAGCGGGGAGACCGTCTTTCCTGGGCCGTCCAACAGGCCGCTTTATCTTCTCCCCGACGACTGTGGGGTTTTCCGAAGGCTGCTTCTTTCCGCTGCCTTTGGGCCTACCGGGCCTACGTTTGACGGGTGTCGCACTGGGATCAACCGCTAGAGTGGTAGTGAGGGAAAATGTCATACTTGACAACAACAGACATACGTTGTACGATAGAGGGTCCAGGCTCGGTTGGCATGCTCGGAAGAGTGCTTTCCATGGGCGATAGGTCGTGATCCTTCGATCATGTTAGCGTATGAATCAATCGTATACGAAACATGAACGACGAGCAAAATATCTCTAACAAAAGCCGAATATGCGAAATACGATGAGCCCTAGAAAAACTTATCCAAGCTAAACAACGTATCCGAACAAGCGATCTGAATGTATACCACACGAAAAATTGCGGAAAAAATAACGGAAGAGTGTAACGAACTGAGAAAATCCCGAAGGAAGACACTCACCGAATATTAGCTCAGAACTTGCGGGCAGATTTGCGCAGGGTTTTTGTTATCCTCTTATCCCCTGAGGCCGTCGGCTGTCGTGAGAATGCTGAAATCGCGATGAGCACAAGGTTTTCTTTCGTGGTTATTTCAGTCGGAGATACAAAAAGCCGCTCGGACCAGATGCGCACAACGTTCAACAAGGGTGAGCAGTCTGGCCTTTGATCTTGTCTCCGTCTCTCTAGTACTCGCTCCACGATGATTTCAACCGAAAGCAAATAGGAAGTGCCGTCTAAAAGGAATGTCCTCTGGATATTTTCTAGTGTCGATTCTCGGTTCTCTGAAATACTTTTCTGTTGCATTCCTAGAATCATGGAGCTGATAATACTCGATTTCTAGCTGGGAATGGTCGTTTCTAACGGCTGAGTACCCGTTATCTTAAATCTTGTGTTATGACCTTAGTAGAGTTGCCAGGTAGCAAATTTCGTCTCGTTCGTGTCCTTAAGCAGTACTACTGTTTTACTGATAACAGTTATCCACATATTCGAGTATACGTGTCTCAAAATGTTAGCATTTCGATAGGCACAGCTTTGCCGCATTCCCATCCTTCGTCTCTGGTGCACTGTTGACAGTAGGAGAATACGGCGGGATAGTACGATGAACTCGAGAAATGATTGTTGTTTTGATGAAGGTTTACAGGAACCACTCGAGATCTCCGATTCACACTGGATGCTCGTCACCGACAGATTGGCGTATCATGTTTTCCGATCCAAGTAGGTTCCGGCGAATGGGTACTTTTACCTGTATCCAGACACCTACAAAGTTGGTGACCAAACGTACTGACGAGGTGAGCCCTGGTTAGACAACTTACTTCCCTCAGGTTCCTCAATCAAACAACACTGTCGTTCGTCTCAGAGATATGTGCACATCTGTCGGCACAACCATGCTGGGGTATTACGACGGGTCTATATCAACCACACTTCATCATATGAAGGCCGTGCATGCCACCCTATTGCACATCTAAGAAGGACAACCCCGCTGGGTAAAAAAAGCGATCCTGTACTAACTTATCCCTACAAGTTTCACCGATGACATATGAAGTCTTCCGGTACTGAACGTGTCCTGGACAAGAAATCACTTCCCCGTTGTTCTTCTTTCCAGTTGTATTGACCTTGATCCACCAGATCAACCAATTAGACGCTTAATTCCCTCATCACCGAGTCATAAGCCTGAGAGGCAAAAGAAAAGCTTCCCCAATCAACCTGATGCAGGTGTGTGCGGCAGTGAACTTGAGTTGCTGGATATGTATATTCACCACTGTTAGCATCGTCTTAGTCCCGATCCTATAGGCTGTGTCTCACAGACAAATTTGGTTGCTTACAACTACCCGGCGGTTGTACATGCGGGTTATTTTGCGATTTCGTGCAATCCCACGGAGACAGTCATAAGAATAAACACGAAATCTGTGGCTCTACGACGAGTTACTGGCACACTTTTACGGCTTTCTTTGCCCAACCAACAACCTTCTGTTTCCTCCCCGTCCTCTTCCGCTAAATGGCCTTGGGCTTGTCTTGTAGTACCAAGATACTGGTGACCAGATCGTCCATGAGGTGCCGTCAGCGTGAACCCTCGAAAGAGGTAAACCTTCGACAGATGTCTCAAAATTTGAGCAACTTGAAGTCTGTATAGTCGCAACGGTCCCGCTCTCACATTTAGCACTGACAATCGTTTCCCCGCTCGTCCTTGGCGACTAACAGTGTTTGTCTAGCGAGTCACACGCGCTGTATCAGTGATCACTCCACCGTTTGGGTGCAACTCGTAGTGTCTGAGCGCGTCAGATAGTGGAAAAGGATACAGTGCTGTTCAAACGTGCGACCTGCGCCAGGATGTGTCGCTTTGCTGTCGATGACGTTGAAAGCTATCATGTTTGTTTCGGAACGAAGAAATGTACCCTGTACCTCTTCCACGCTCGACGGAGAAAAGATGTATAGCAGATGGTAATGTGACGGACGTCCCCCTCGAACTACCTAGGGGGCGTCCGAAACTGTTTGGAAAGGAGCGAAACCACAAGAGTATTCGAGCAAGAACAGAACGTGTACGAGCGTAATATCCAAGGTGAGAGGGGAGGAAAGCAAAACTGACGCCCTCCGGGCGAGCAGGGCGCCACATATTATAATATGGCTGCCAGTGGGGCAGAGGGTGTAACGTCGTTGTGGAGGGTAGAGCAAAGAGACGAAGGAGAATCCGGAATTTAGTGATGTCTTGCTCACAAGAATCACGTAGACTCAGGTGGCGACTACAATCGGTCGTGGTTACGATGCTGGGCACGGTATTTAGCTAAAAGCTACGGATATAAAGTAGATGAACTCTGATATTAATTAAGCAAACTACATGAAATCCAATCCGACGCTGTTGTTCATTAATCAAGGAACCAAACGGCAGTCTCAGACGTAGAACTCTGTATTATACATAAGCAAAGGACCTAGTGGTAGTCGTCTCGAACGGAGAACTTGGCTAAAGAGGAAAACCCTCAGAGTACAGTTAACGTTACAGGAGTAGAAAAACTGTACAGCTGCAAGATCAGCATGAATCTAGGGGAATGAGATGGTATCAATCATGCTATCTGGTGCAGAACATAAGGCTCCAACAACTGCATACCTGAACGCTACACTCCATGTGGAATCTCACATATCCGTACAGGCAGACACATCGAAGCCTTTTCGGCACGCGTTCTTATATGATGAACGGCGATGATGAGCACAGGCAAGGCGCCTACCAACAGGCCACCCGCTGCAGCGACAGG